>BMAU01018486.1:1222500-1335000 GCA_019973935.1 Trichonephila clavipes
AGAATTAATCAGCGTAAGAACTTCTCAAAAATTGCAAAATCTTCGAATAAACATATTTGTCATACTCTGTGTGTTTATAATATAACTCAACATTTTTACTGATGATTTTGGTATTGTTGAAAAATTAAATTCCTTAATCAACGATGGACTATTATTTTTTCCTTTATGCTCTATTTATCTTAGTTTTTTTCATCTTTTATTCTTATTACCTTCATCCGGTGCAATTAAGAATGTTTTACATAAGCACATGAAATGAAAAAAGAAAGTCATTTGCTTAGGAACATGTATGAAAAGAATTTTCTAAGATAGTCATGTAAGAATAAAATATTTATCCAACGCGGGTATATTGAAAGAAAGAATATATGAATATTCTTCACTTTCTCAAATAAAAACTCCACTCTTCTTGAGCCCAAATGTTATAATAAATTATTTTATACATAAGAGCTGCCCTAAGTCAGCAATGTTTATAACACTGCAGCATCCATAGATATTTTTTAAATTCTAATGTCTATTTTATACTCCAGTTTCTGTTTTTGTATACTTCAGTTATAGTGTTATAACGGTTCAAGTCTCTATAGTTGAGAATGTTAACTACATACAGTAAGACCCCACTTAACGCGGGGTATACGTTCCATCAAAGTAGAGCGTAATACGAAACAGTGTTAAACGAGGTTATCTCATCGTGTAAATAATGGGGTTAGGGGAAGATGAGTAGAAAATTGGTCAGGTATTTTACCGTTAAATTTATTAATTATGTTTTTTTATAACAATAAAACAAAAATTTATTTCTTACAAATATAGAAACATAATAAACGAATATGCATATAACAATAAATAAAATTCTAAGTCATTAGGTTTACATTTCAGATCATTCAGTCTCTTCTGAATTTCCAATTTTCTGCCATTTTATCAAGATAGTAAGTAGATTGGCTTAATGGCATATTGCGTTCAATTTCATCCTCAATCCATATAGAAAGTCGTTTTTCCATTTCCTCTATTGTATTATTTCTAGAGCGGGTAAGTCTAGTTACAGAGTTTGTCGTAGTTACAGTTGCCGATGACAGTATTTTTTCTTTATTCTTAAGAATAGTCCTTATTGTTGAAGTTGTCAAATTAAACGCAGCTCCCATTTGTGATTGCCGTTCATCAGTATCTAATCTTCTAATCACTTGCATTTTAGTTTCAGGTGAAAATTCTTTTTCTTGTTTTTTATTATCACCCATGATAAAAACCAAAAATCATAATATTTGTCACTAAAGCAATCGTTATGTTACATAAATTTATACTTACAATAACGTCAACAAACGTTTAAAACGATAAAAAATACTTTCGTATAACACCGTTGGAAAGAAGAAACACAGATAAACTGCTTCGGATATCGGGAAGCCTAACGCTCTGTGTGCTATTTCGTGGAATCCCACAATTCAAATAAAAGAGCGTTAAACCGAAACAGCGCTAAACGAACCAACGTTAAGCGGGGTCTTACTGTATATACATTTACATCTAATATATTACTTTCATTCAAATAGGTAAAGAAAAGTTCGCTTTTTGCTTAATCCTTATAATTCCATATAAACACTAATGTAAATTTTACAAATCATTAATAACAGTTTGTAATAATGGGATAACTTTATTAATCTTTCAAGAGAATCGGCGAGAAATGGGCGTTTATAAAATGTTATATAAGAACCCAGACTTAAATTGCATGTTTTTGAATTTGTAAGATATTATAAGAAAACAAATTGTAATATTCAAATTCCTAAAAACTAGTCACAGTAATGTGTCATATCGTGCTAGTAATAAAACTAGAAATTCATAATTTCCTAACGAAATAATTATAACTTTCAAAATTAAAATAGTGAATTCATTGAATAGGAATAAAAAATATACAATATTTTCAAAAATTTTTAATTTATTTCATAAACGATATAGTTCAACTACATTGAAAAGCCACTGAAATAGGGATACCTACCTAGTAACGACTTTAGCCTCCTCCGGCCTTGATAACGGCTGCCACACAACGAGGCATAGATTCAACAAGTTTCTGGAAACGTTCCACGGGAATGACTTGCCAAATATTGGCTATAATTCATAATTACAAAGATGCTCAATAGTATTTAAGTCTGGTTTTTTAGGTGGCTAATTTACAACAGAAAAGTCAGAAGAATGCTTATCCAACCAGCCATTAGCCAACCGGGACTTGTGAGAGGTACGGTTGTCTTGCTGGAACACTCCACAACTGTGCGGATAACAAAACAGCCTAAACGAATAGAGGGGGTCACCCAGGAATTCTACGTACCAAATTGCATTGAGGGAGGTTGGTACACGCACAAAAGATTCTAAACAGTGCCACGAAAAAACATCCCAGACCATGATTGAGCCACCATGTCCTTGTACAGTTCCAACCTAGCATACATGATCCATGGCTTCATGAACCTGACGCCATATACCTGTGGGCGTTAAGTAGTCGAAATCGAGACTCATCACTCCATGCTACTCGTTTCCAGTCCTCTACACTCCAGTCTCTGTGCTCTTTTGTCCAGGCAAGACATCTAGCCTGATAACGACCGTTGAGCAATGGTACTCTCGTAGGTCAACGACTTCCGAAACCCATACAGCAGTGTTTCTCAAAGTTTCAGTATTCGCGACCCAATATTCAATCATAATTTTCATCGCCCCCCCTCATACAATAACAATGTATTGAATTCAATAATACTAATATCTACAATACGACTTTAATCTCTTAAGTGCTACTGGCATATATAAACTTCTCGCTCAGCCAAAGCGTTAATTTTCCCGGACGTATATATATGTCTTTCCAAAGTACGATCTTTTCTGTGCGCTGCTATCCATAAAGTTATTCCGAAGGCTTTAGAATGCAAAAAAAGGACCTTGATAATTTTTGTGAAATATTTACTTATTTCAGATTATTTGCTTCTTTATTTTTTGCATACCCGCGTCTACGTGGAAAATGGTTGGCATTGGGAAGTGAATTGCGTAACTTTTAATCGGCAGTTAAGGGATTCATTATAAACCGTACAAATTGTCCAGTTAAGTGTTAATCTTTGTATATAATTTTATATATGACAGGCCCATGGAGTTACTGGTAATTATTAAACTTGTTCTTAACTTTGTACTGTTAATTTAATTATAAAATACATTGTGTACCACTGATACATTTATAAGTGTAATATATCAGTGTAAATGTGTATTTTATTTTTCATTATGTAAGAATGTATTTATTAATTTACTGAAAGTTAGCAAACAAATTTAATTAAATAAAATTTTGTTTCCGACTTTTCAATATGCTCGCCCCCCCCTCGTAGAGATGTCGCCGCCCTCAAGGGGGGGCGTGACCCACAGTTTGAGAAACGCTGCCATACAGTGAAGCGAGCGTTGCACAGTCCGTACAGTCCGTTTACTGACTGTACGACTGGCACCGACATTCAACTGATTGGTTGGTAAGTTGAGCTAATGTTTGGCTACGTCCAATACGCCTGAGCTCTCTCTCACCACTCACTGTTAAGGCTAATTATCCTTTCCAGTTTGCCTGATCGCTATTTTTTTGTCCACCATCCATGTATTCTTGGTATACTCTTGATACTGTCGACCTTGAAAATCTTAGCTGTCTGACGATTTCGAAAATTGAATGGTATATGCGTCGCCCACCTGCAATTTTTCCGCCATTTAATTAACATTTAACAAACATTTAATTAATTAACTAATTTAGAACAATCACAGTACGCGCTATATATGCAATTACCACAGTGCCCTCTCTTGCGCATAAATGATACGCAGCAGTACACAAATTGCATAACCCTTGCTATCCCTAACTCAGTGGCACTTATGTGTATTTTCATTAAACTTATGTAAGAATACTTTTTTTTCAATCGAAAATAATATTCTGGCTGCCGTAACCGAGAGGTTTTAATTGGGAAGTTATGGCTAGCATTTTTTAGCTGTGGAGTCATGGATTTGAATTTAAGTGCCTCTGAAGATTCCATCATGTAGAAAGGTTGATGTAAATTAATTCAGATTGAGCCTCGACATATTAAACGTGAACAAAACTGTGCACAACGTCAGAAAGTGATTGAACCTTACTGAAGGATTTTTGTCAGAGTATAAATTGATTTAAGAAATGAGCCTGTCATGAGAACGCTGGGATTATTTTTGTGCGTGCAGCATGTATGGTAATTTCTGTTCTCGTGATTATCTTTGATGACGAAACTCGCATAAAGAATCAGTTGTCATCGTTTAACGGAAATGTTACTGTGTGCTTTATATTTATCCCTCCCTATTTTTCTTCCATCGATATTCTCCATCGTGCACAAAGTCTTGTTTACTTTAAATATGTCGAGGCTCAAAGTCCTCACGTTGATGTTATATGGAAGTTTGGAGATTAGAGTGCCAGCTTAGATGTCGTCTCGTCACCTGAATACGATTCATAATTACGAGGACCGTCTATGATAGCCCTCTTGTTGTTGCGAATATTACGTTAATTAATTAATCAGCCAACCAATCAAAAATAACATTGGTGTTGAAAGATATGAATATTTTAAATAATGTTTGATTATTTCTTGATTTGAAAATACGTTATATCAAAATTAATACGAAGATTTTCCTGCTTACGGTAACAGGATAATGGGACACAATTAAAAGTAAGCCATATTGTGTAACATGCTCCAAAAGTAATATTTATGTATATCATAGAACGTATACTTATGACTGTTATCCCGTTAAATATTTCACAAATGCGATGCGATCTGCGAATATGTAACAAATATATTACTCAGGAAATATCTAACAAATGTATTATATTAGATTCGCGGAATATATTGGAAATGCAACAAGTGGCATGAAATGTATTCTGAACTTAATAGAGTAGTAACACATATTCTGAAATAACTTAGAATATATAATAGGGTGATGGAAATATGATCCAATAATAAAGGACAATGAAACTTATAACCAGGATAGAACTATTAAACTGAAAGATATTATTTAAAAGAAACAGTTCGGCGTACCTTTAGAAAAGTGTAGAGAAAATTATCTTTCTTTAAGTGATGTAAAATGAGTTTGCATAGCAAACAATTTCCAATTCTAAATATATTTCAAGGCGTTTGGGACTTTTTTGGCACTCAGTCGTAACATTTATCGATATGATACAACGAAAACAGGGTGCTACACTTTCCTAAAACTCTCCTTTTTATTTTTGTGTTTGAGTCTATCTCATCAGCGTTTTTTTGTTTCATGTTTCTATTTCGCACATTCTTATAGGATATTTGATATTTCTTATCCTTACTGGGATAATACGACCACGATCTTGTTTATCTAGTGTTTTGTGGCAACATATATATGGCTGACTCTGTCTCTGTTATAATTTGTCCACCCAATGTAGAGCTTGAAATTGAGCGGAAATGATATGATGGTAGAATTCAAAGAACCTGGCTGTAGCTGTGCAGGAATCCAACTTTTTAAAAGACGGGATAGGATTTTAACAGTTTATCACTTAAATATTTGACACATTCAACAACTGGCACAAAGTTTTGAACCTTAAGGTATACGACTACGTTCAGAACCGTGATTTTAAAAAAGCGCATAAATGGATAATTTTCATGATATTTAGTGTCCTTTAGATTAGAATACATGTATAAAATTGTTTTAAGGACATTTTGCCAAAAAAAAAAAGTTATTTAAATACAATATTTTGGCAAAAAAATTAACTTAGAATAACCTTTATTCACACAAAATGTTCTCCTTTCGTGAAAAATGCTTCTATTATAGTAATATTTTGCCTATATATAGCTTAGACATCTGTTCAGAGGCTCAACCATGATTTTTGAAAAATTCACATTATTTTCAGAGTTACAACTTATTGAAATAATTAACGGCTTTTTTTCTTAAATTGTCTCCCCTCTGCTGTCGTTAAACTTGGATCAACCCACTTCTAAGTTATATAATTCAAAAATTCTAGTTGAGCCTCTGTATATAAAGGCTGAGTATATACCTCTGAGCTATATACAGGCAAAGTATTTTTATAATACTAGCATTTTTCACAAAAGGAGAATATTTTGAAAATGGGTCATTCTAAGTTCATTTTTTGTCAAAATATTGTACTTAAATAATTTTTTATTGTAATACTATTCTTAAAACAATTGTAAATACATTTTACAATCAAAGTGACACTAAGTATCATAGATATCATCCATTTATACGCTTTTGTAAAATCACGGTTCCGAACGTAGTCGGATAACTAAACGACGGATTTTTGTCAGAGTATAAATTGATTTAAGAAAATATAAACATGTGTCATGAGCATGTTGGAATTATTTTTGTGCGTGCAGCATATATGGTAATTTTTTCTCTTTTATTGTAATTTAATGAGTAAAAATTATTATAATTCAGTAAAACACATGTTTTCAAAAACATTTGGGTAAAGGCGGACATTGGAACAAATATATGACAAATCTCCTGTGACAAAATTACAGCAATGTACTATGTAATTCAGCTTAGCAAGTTATTTTATAATTCTTCAAAAAATCAGGCCTCGTTGTGGTCGATTAAAAAACGTCAGTTATCTTTCAAGATTTTTCTTTAAATACAATTATTTTCTTATCTTATGTTTTAACCAAGCAGCATTCAAGCTCATTTGAGAGACTTTCTTACAAATAATGTTACAAATTCTGAACAAAATTATGGAGATATAGAGATAATAATTTTGTAAACAGCTCCGAACGCAAAATAAAATTTCTTTTTCTTTTTTAATATTAACAAATTATTTCTGATGCAAATCTTCGAAAAGATTAAAGTCATAATTATATAATTATGGTGAATTAAATATGCTTATTTACAAATATCTCTATGAACTTTAAGAATTTAGTGCTCTAAGAATGTTTTGATAAATCGTATTATCAGAAACATTTCATCAAGCACACGTTTCTTACACAATACCCTGCTATTTTTAGACATTTGAGTTACCCCAGTCTTAAATGATGAACTGTTGCTTTATGATTGATGTATTAATGTGTATATATATATTCTATTTTTGTTTCAAAATATCAGTCAAAGATAATATTCCAATTTAAATCACAGTGGGATTCTATTTTGGTGTTTTTCACAAACATCATTATGTATGCACTACTTAACAGATCAATCAGAACTTATCAAGAAATTTGAAGCTATTTAATGAAGGACAGAAGACATTATCGATTTTACTTATTTATTTCATTATTTGCGATGGAAGTATTTCCAAAGATTGTTTAATGTTTCTAAGACATTTAGATAAACCTCCTCTGGTTCCTTTTTGTGAGACACTATTTACTGTTTTTACCTAAATAATGCTCAAGTGGTTGTCTATTGAAAACTTATTTAGTGAAAGAATTGATTTAATTTTTGAAAATAACTTATCAATATTATAGATATAAGGTATTTTGTTACCTAAGAAAATTCATTTATAATATTAAAAATATACATTCTGTGGACTTATTTTTATTTAATTACTGAATGACTTCTTTAATAGTAATTTTTGAAAAAATGTAAGAAAATTCGTGTTAAAATATTTGTGACAAAAGAGCTATAATATTAATCCAAAATACACAAAAACTATAATTCAGAAATTTTTTTCTTCAAATTATATAGAAATTATTTTTATGTAAAGAAAATTATAGTTCAAATAAATGAAAATAAGAAATGCTCAAATTGTTGATCACGATTTTAGTAATTAATAAGTTATTATCCAAGATGGTATTTTTAATGTTGATTGAAATGGATTGATAGAAATCTATCGCGAATGTCAACCTTTCCATCAGATCATTAATTTTGCAATAAATGGAATCGATACATTTTATTATTTAAATTATTTAAAAGGGAAAAATCGCAAGCGTAATAAACATAATTTTTCTTTCAATTAAGCGGAAATAATTTATTATTCCTTTTTCAACCGTCTGCAGAAGTGACAATAATCCTATTCAAAACTTTTTATGTGAACTGTTTCGTTTCTAAATCTACGACGTTTGAAATTACGTGGAATCAGTTCAGAATTGTTGTAGATGTTACATCCTGTTTATTCAGTTGTTCGCACTTTTTTTCGGATTATATAAAAAGGATGTTAATTTCAATTCCTATGTAAAAACATATTCAATTTTCTTAAAATTTCCAAAATATTTGACTCAAGATTAAAAAACAAACAAACATCTACATTGAAAAAAAATTTTCCGATGATCAATTTTTTTAAGTTGGAGATAGTTTAAGGTATCCGACTACGTACGGAACCGTGATTTTGAAAAGCGCATAAATGGATAATTTTCATGGTATTTAGTGTCGTTTAGATTAGAATATATGCATAAAATTGTTTCAAGGGCATTTTGAAAAAAAATTTATTTAAATACAATATTTTGGCAAAAAATTAACTTACAAAAATCTTTTATCCAAATGTTCTATTTTTGTGAAAATGCTTGTATTAGAATAATATTTTGCCTGTATATAGCTCAGACCTCTGTTCAGAGGCTCAACTAGAATTTTTGAAATATATAACTTAGAAGTGGGTTTATTTATATTTTACGACAACGGAGGGAAGCAATTTTAAGAAAAAAAACGCGAATAATTATTTCAATTGGTGGAAACTCTGAAAATAATGTGAATTTTTTAAAAATTTTAGTTGAGCCTCTGTAGAGAGGTCTGAGCTACTATATACAGGCAAATATTATTATAATAGAAGCACTTTTCACAAAAGGAGAACATTTGGAAAAAAAGATTATTCTAAGTTAATATTTTTGCCAAAATATTATATTTAAATAATTTTCTTCTCAAAATGTCCTTAAAACATTTTTATGTATGTATTCTAATCTGAGTGACTCTAAATATCATGAAAATTATCCATTTATGTGCTTTTTTAAAATCATGGTTCCGAACGTAGTCGGATAGCTTAAAATCTTATTTTGTATTCTCAAAAAGTTTTTAATATTATTTATATACTACCATTGGTTCACTTTACGTTTGCTTACTGTTATTATATTTTAGTTAAGACATCTTTGTGCATATACAGGGTGTCCCAGGATTATTGGGACCAACTTTAAGGGGAGATAGGGAACGCATTGCGGTTGGCAATCCAGGAGGCTAGGGGGTCCAAAACCTTAATGACGTCAAGTACGTATCCTTTATAATATCCGGCTTGGGGCTCCCAAATCTGGTTTTGCAAGGAAGTGCTAATGTTCTCCATTACGCCACTGACAGGAAACGAAGAAACACAAGACTAAGATCTTCTGTTATGTTGTTACCAATGCCACCTGATCGGCAAAGGCCAGATCAAGGCCCACGGAATTCATCATGGCTAAGGGCTAAGTGACGCCTGTCGTTAGATGTAGTTTTGAGTACCATACAGGTGACAGAACGATTTAGCTCGGTTTCACCCCAATTTAGAGGGGAACACCCTGGGAGTGATCAGTTGCCTCCCACCTCTCTTCGCCTTCCACCAACCTCACGAGAGGACTTGCGACTCGACGGCTATTTTAAGTACCCCCATGCCACGAAGGCATTATACATTCACAAATATCTATGTCTTCACCGAGATTTGAACCCAGTCCCAACGGCACAGCAATCAGCGTCGCTAACCACTATACCGGATGGGTGACCTGATATCTTCTGAAATATTTATTGGTAAAAGCTAGGTCATACTGAGAGAGTTCAAGTCCCTCATGCCCTGCTGTCACTATGCCTTCTTCCTTGTAATGATCCATATTAACACAAATTGTGAAATCCGGTGGTCTGATGCATCTCTCTGTTGGTGTCTTTCGCAATTCAATCTTTCTTCTGCTCGAGCATTTCCTTCTGAGAATCCGTAAATCAGGTGCATATCTGTCAGCTCGGTGTTTGTAAAACGTTCCATACTGATCTGGGGGCGAAAATAGTTCAAATGAAGTCTATTTCCTCCAATGCTCTTGTGAACAACGCCACCTAGAACCGAATGAAGACGTTTATAATCATGGGTTGCCATGCAAATCGGAATCCTTTTGATGTCCCCTACCACCAAATAAAGTTTGTCCTAAAAATCCTAAGACCAGGGCCACTTTTCCATTTTTGTCACGCTAGGCACATGCCTAGGGCGCAAAAGATTTAGGGACGCAAAAAATTGGAGGGCAAAAAAAAAAAAAAGAGAAAAATATTAATTACAACGAACGTACCACCACCTAGAGAGTCAAGAGAGAGACATTCTGCCCTTAAGAAAGTAAAGACTGAAATGAGATTTCCTATGGAAAATATGAAAAGTTTGATGTTGCTAAGCGCTCAAAATGACATCACTATGGAAATTGATTACAATGATGTAATTAATGATTTTGCAAAGCTCAAATCTCGAATGAAACCTTTGTTTTCTTTCGGAAGAATAAGGATGTCTAAAAGTAAAAGATAGTAAAGCGATAAGCGATAAAAAGGTGATAATTAACAAGCCGAAAACAGTTTGCACTATAATGTATACTCTATACCAGGGGTGTCCAACACGCGGCCCACCAGTACGTAAGTTGCGGCCCACCGATTCTTTTTTAAAAAATTTTAAACATCAGGTTTTTAAAGTTTTTCATTTTAAATTTATTTGAGGAGAAATTTATATATATATATATATATATATATATATCTCCAAGATATTTGCTTGTTACCTGCTCTTGTTTTAAAAAAATCCTTTTCAGTAATAGAAATGTCCCTTAGATTAAAATAGATTCATATTTTATCAAACAGTTACATTTCATTTAACTATAATAAATTACTTTTTTAATAAATTCCGAATTGCACACGATGCCTTTGCTATAGATGGTACATGATTCTCTGTGTGTTCGACTTTCATTTTTCCTCCTCTTTTTCTGTTTGGAGTGCTCAAAAAAAAGGAAAAGGCACAGTCAGAGATGTTTTTAAATTTAAAAAAAAACATTCAGGACGGTTAAGATAAAGGGCAATGTATATTTAATCGTTTGCGAATGACAGCACAATCAAATTTTAACAATGAGTAACGAAAGATCAATTCAAAAGGAACGCCTTAATTTTCAGGAAAAATGCAACTGTAATATTTTAAACATTATTTTATCATCGCATTATTATTTTATATAAACATTATATTATATACGTCTGTATACATGAAAAATAATGAAAACAATAATAATAATTCATCCTGTATTAAATTTTGCTCTCGAATAAATGTTTTTTTGTTTCCTAATCTGTTATAAAGGTACATAATTTTATGTGCGGCCCGCGATATTATAATGTTTTTCCGAAGTTTCCCGCACTGCTCTATACTGTAAGTGATACGGATTTCGTTAATTTACTGTACTAATTTACGAAAAGGTAGATGGATGGGAGGTTTGTGATGTCGTAAGGTAAGAAATAAACTATAGTGGACAATTTATGGCACTATCCTTTCCTTACCGTTGCCGGTTGCCAGTCAAGTGTCGTCCACGTCACTTGACGATGGTTCAAAATTACGTGGTCCATCGCCAGAAGTCCTCGTACAGCTGAACAGTGCGACGTTAATATTCAATCAATCAACTAATCAAGCCAGTCTAGGACACGATGGATCCATATGTGGTGGATAGTGGAAAGGCTTTCTAAACAGTAAGTACTAAGAGAAAAGTGTATTAAGAGAGTTAAAGGAAAAACTCTTCCCAAAGCAAAACTGGCAAGGTAATAACTGAAAGAGAAACGGGATGGGGTGCTCTGGAAATGGGGAGCGTAGCTATTTGAAATGTCTAAGGCGCCGGGGGAGGTTGAAAAAGGTCATTCTTGGAGCACCCTGTATGCATGTACTATCTGCACGTATTATACTTATATTATACGCATCAGGAATACATTTTCTTTCTCTTTTTCCAGATATACAACGAAACATCCTGGAGTAACAGCACAGCACCCATTTGTAGAGACTGCTGTCGATTCTCCAAAACAGAGCCTGTGTGTCACGGTCGCTGTGGTTACGAAAGTGACGGCCTGGTCTGTGAAGAATTCTGCGACAAGACCAACGGATCATTCGTGAGCACAGGCACAGCGCGTTCGCTATCCATACACTACCATACCCGATGTGGAACGTGTACAGAAGAGAAAGAACAGGTCGGGTTTCGGATGGTCTTCACTGCATACAAGTTACATACAGGTTAGAAATAAAATATCTCTTACCACTGTGACATGTAGACATTTAAAGGTTTTGATAATGTTGTTAGCGTAAAAATCATAAGTAAAAATATCTTGGTAGATTATACTAGTAAGATCTAATCGTATATATCACTCTTTAAACTTTGAAGTACTCCAAGTAGAACACATATTGGGTTGTTCGGAAAGTAATTTCGTTTTTCCCGACAGAAGATTTAATTGTATTTTTTTGCACCCAACTTCACATTTAAGTCGTATAATTTTTATATGCTTTGAGAGCTCATATAGCAAAGCTTGTGTGTGAAAAATTCCAATTAATTCTACGCAGTAGTTTTTGGTTGGTGCCCTTTTAAATATGGAGAGCGATAAGCAGCATTTTCGACATATCTTACTGTTTTACTACAGAAAGGGTAAAAATGCTGTTCAAGCCAGAAAGAAATTGAGCGATGTCTATGGAGAAGGTGTGTTGACTGTACGCCAGTGCCAGAACTGGTTCGCTAAATTTCGATCAGGCAATTTTGATCTCGAAGATGCACCACGTTTGGGAAGCCCGGTTGAAGCTGATAAAGACGCGATAAAGGCATTAGTTGATGCGAACCGGCGAGTAACAACACGTGAGATCGGATTGAGGTTAAATTTATCAAATTCAACAGTTTATGACCACTTAAAAGGCCTGGGATTATCCTCGAAGCTCGATGTAGGGGTTCCCCATGTTCTCACAGAGAGAAATCTGTGTCACCGCATTGACGCCTGCGATTCGCTTCTCAAACGTCACGAAAATGATCCGTTTTTGAAGCGCATCATCATTGGGGACGGAAATGGTCATGGAGCAAACAAGATGAACCGGTTCAAACCATTTCCAAAGCCGATATTCACCAAAAAAAGGTGATGCTGTCTGTTTGGTGGGATTTTAATGGAATCCTTTTTTTTTGGGGGATTTTACCGGATAACAAAACGATTAATTCGGAAGTCTACTGTCATCAGCTGGACAAACTGAATGAAGCACTTCAACAGAAAAGGTCAGAACTAATCAACAGGAAAGGTGTAGTGTTTCACCAAGACAACGCGAGACCTCACACAAGTTTGGTCACTCGCCAAAAGCTTTTACAGCTTGAATGGGATACAATGCCACACCCACCATATTCTTCAGACCTGGCATCATCGGATTATTATTTGTTCCCGTCCCTCCAAAATTTTTTAGATGGTAAAACCTTCACCTCAAATGAGGAGGTCAAAAACCCCCTCGATCAGTTTTTTTGCCAGCAAAGACCAAAAATTTTATGAGCGTGGAATTATGCTACTACCAGAAAGATGGCAAAAGACGTTGGACCAGAACGGCCAATATATAATTTAATAAAGTATTTGTTTATTATACGAAAACTGTCTTTCATTTCCACACACAAAAAAAAACGAAATTACTTTCCGAACAACCCAATATATAAGGAAGTATTGTGAGGGCCGTTGGTCCGACCCTAGGAATAGGGGCGGAAGGGAAGGAAGACTAGACATATCCAAAAATAATCTATTTATTGATCACACAAATGGCAATACAAGTCAAGTAATTTTAAACAAGAGATGCTCCCAATCTAAGCAATATGTGGATAAATAACGAGAAACGCAAAGTATGAGAAAACTTTAAATATCGACCCACTTATTTCAGAATCGAATCTACTTTCCTAATTAACTGAACATAAATTAAACTCTAGTTACCAATCGTAACTTTAATTCATTCACTTTCCGATATCTGAAATACACTATAACATTGAATAATACATGATCAGTAGCATTATCTATCCTGTATCTCCTCACTTTCTCTCTTATAGCTTGTAAACCTAGTCTATATATAGCAGACCAAATTTGAATAATCATGGTTTCTTCTTCAGAGGGTTGGCTGTGAATAAAATATATTTGAAAGACCAACGATTTCCCAAGAGGACTTTATTAATGGAAGGACGGGGATAGAGCTATCGCAGTATGAGACGAATTTTAAATGGTCTCCTCCACATACGAGATATTTTTAGTTAAGAAATAAGAGTAGAACTCTATATAGAGAGAGTTGATTGATTGATTGAATATTAACGTCGCACTGTTCAGCTACACGAGGGCTTTTGGCGTCGGACCACGTAATTTTGAACCCTGGTCAAGGGACGTGGACGACACCTGAGCTGGCACCCCCTCTTCTAACTACCACACCACATCAATGGGAGGACGTTTCAGCTCTCGACAGATTTAACGTGCATCGCTGCCCTATACGGCGGGTCTTTAGTGGTACTGGGCTCGAACTCGTGACAAAGCAAGCCATGGTTCGATACCTATACCACTCGGCTACCGCGGCCACTATATATAGAGAGAGAGAAAGAGAGAGATATATTTGATTATGTATGGCAATGATTTGCAAAACTAATGAATTAAAAAAGATAATATATAACAATCCATTTTTAGTTATACGTAATGTCTTATTATAGGTAGCTAAAAATGTTTTAGGATGTCATTAATAAAATATAATCTTTATATTAACAGAATATGACTGTATAAAATTAGATTCTATTGATATAAAGACGATTAATTGAATTAAGTCTTACGAAATACATTATGTACTAAAACAACCTAAGTAATTAAAGATACCACACAGCTGGGATTATCATAACTTGTGCATACCAATTTTTGTTTATTTTAATGTTTGCGCAGCATTTCTCAATGCTTTACAACATTGGGCTTTAAACTTTTTCGATTCATGGAATCCTTAGAGCTTGTAAGTGTTTTTGAAAACCCGATTCCACTCTCTCTCTTTCTTAGAAGAATACATCTTAAAATAATACGTGTTATACGATCAACACGTTATATGTAATTTGTGTGAAGACAATTAAAAACAGCATTATAATTGTTATTAAAACTTTTTTCATATAATCTTAATATAATTTACTCGTTAATAATGTTAATTTATGCTTCGGCTGTCACCTACACGTACGTTATAATTAGTAATGTGCTTGCATTTTTATACGGACTGTTGAAGCCTCGGTGCATTAAAATTACGTGCTGTTGTATTTCTTTTGTTTGTTGAAAATTTCGTATTTATAGCCACACATGTCAAGAAAAATTTTCCATTTAAATATATTATTCTGAGGGGATTAAAATGTTTACAACCGTATGAGAAATCCTGTGCATTTTGCTGAGATTTGCAATCCAAAATTTAGGAGCTGTACTTGTTTAAATTTAGATTTTAACATCGAATCTTTCTATACGTTCCCTTTCCTTCGTTATAGGAGTTTTTGTTTGCCAGGAATGAAAATAAGATTGTAATAAACACGATGCGTTTATTGGTGTTTGGGGGTTGGAAGAAAGATCAGCCAAAATCAGAATAAATTCTTATTGTTCTATCACTTAAATTACCAACCCAGGGTAGGAAATGCGCACCACTACTAAGTAAAGGAGCAACTACACGTCAAAAAAAGATTCTTCATATTTGAGTATAATTTAATTCACTTTCTCTTGGAACACTTTAGGCGTCTACGGGCTAATTTACCGTAATTTCATTCCTAATTGTACGACTTCCAATCGTTATTATTAATCTCTATCTTATTGACTAAGTCGTCAATTAGCAATTTTTCATAATCCAGAAATTACTCGTCGACAAACTCTCGACTAGCTCTCAACTACTCTCCATTAACTTCGCGTACCTAAAAGTCAATGCTTAAATAGAACCTTTCATTTGAATAAATCGAGTCTTCTTCTTCGGGAGAAAGTTTTCAATAGAACAACAGTTAGAATGAAATAACTTTACCCAAGAGGATTAGTGACAGGGGTTCGCGGATAGACACGTTGCAAGGTGAGTTTTCTATTAAAAACGTATTTAGTTGCGCAACGCATTGTAAGCCTAAAATTATTTTGTGGGGCCCTAGACAGTAAACAGAATATTCACATTATAGTATATAAAGAAAATCGTTTTAATATTTTTTTATTATATTGTAATAAATATTTAGAAAAAATAAAGGTTGTATATTATATATAAATAAAATTTTCAGTTTTAATGACTGGAATAGTCTTATGAACTTATAGCCATACAAACTTCATAGGGACTTCAAACTTCAATAAAACTTTTCTGCCTACAAATTTATAATTGTCTTTTCGATTTTTTATTGTGACTCGTGGAAACCCTAGGTATGCCTTGTGAAACTCCAGGATTCCGTAGAACACAATTTGAAGACCATTGCCTTAGAATATTGCACATACTTACTGCAATACATACAAATTTTGCACGTTTTTAATTTTGTCCTCATGATCAACTGTTGGAGTTGATCATGAGGCGATCATGATTTTTAAAGAGTATTGGAAACGTTTTGTTGAAATTCAACAACATTTTAAGCATTCTACATTAAAGATAAATTTAAATAATTTCAGAAAATGTACAATATGTCAGTTTTACGATAAAGATACTGTTTCGAAAAAAATTTGTTATTTTTTTATACTCTTAATTCGAAAAAATAATTTTTCCATTTAAATATATACATATGTTCCAACTATTAAATAACATTGTACATTAATTATGAATCCATGACAAAAATCGATGATTCCTTGTAATCAGATACTCGAACTTCATATAAATGTGTTGCCAAAAAAAAAAGATCGATTGAACCTATTTCCAACTCAATCCAATTGTTGATCTTAAGCAACTCAACGGTTTATTCAAAATGTGCTTTTTTTCAGAAAATATTCATTCTTTTTAAGGCATAGTTGAAAAAAATTTTATGTATTTTTCAGCTCCAGATGTTCCTTGTGCCTTGTCCTCTGAATTTCAATGTGACAATGGGCGCTGCATATGGTCTGGACTCACCTGCGATGGCTACAACAATTGTGGAGATATGAGTGATGAAAATAAAACGGGTAACTCTCATTGTGGTAAGTAAAATTATCATATAAATATAGAGAGGTAGTTTACCGGTAATTTTGGGAAGCGTTCCTGGTTAAAAACTAATGTTTTTGTGAATGAGACGTATAATTTAGACGTTGTTCAGGCATCAAATTTTTAATGATTGGTTAGGATATTTTCAGATAAATTCGAGCAGGTAAGCATTGACAGCAGTTAAAATTTCTTCTGCAGAAATGCAAGTGTACTCTTAGGTATTCGACTTCGAATATTTGCATAACTTTTCAGCGGCATGATTAGAACCTTAAGTTCTATATTTTTTGTAAAAATATGTATAATTTGCAAAACTTCTTAATTTTGAACACGAGTGTATATATTTCGCAATTCTTTTCTATAAACATACTAAAAGTTTCTTAATGAAAATGATACTCAATTCCCATAAATATGACGTCAATTTGAAACATTTTAATTGTACATATTTTAATTCCGTACATATTTTAATAATATTGCTTGTTGTTTACACTGAATTTCTTTTGAATTGTAATTTGTTTAGTAATATCATAGCATTAAAATTCCATTTTTCTAGAAAATTTTGCTTAAAGGCAAGTTTAGATAAAGTTATGCAATTGACTTCTTGAGCATCATTATACGTATATCTATCAACACATGTGTAGCATGCATGCCTGAATCAATTAAGTTATTTTAAAGGAAGTGACGTTGAGAGTGGTGTGACTTTCTTGTAAATTCTTGATTCATGTGACCAAACTCAATAAGTTTCTCTAAATGCTCAGAATGAGACCACATAATCACTTCCGAATTGCTTTTTCATTGCCAAGGTCATGTGGAATTTAAAGCTTTTTATCGGCAGTAGTATCCGGTCAGCGTCAAGACCATTAAAGATTTTCTGGAACATTTCTTCCTTTGTGGAGACATTTTTATTAATGAATCTCTTATCTATATATTTTAATTGTTGTTTGAAGCAACATAGTCCTCTTATTATTATTTGATATTTCAATTTATTCGAAAAACTTTGAAAATGTGAAGCATTAATAAAGCTTTGCTAATTTCATTTTTAGCAGAGTGCACTCAAAATATAATAATTTGTGGTAATATACCTCCAAACGTATTTATCATTAACATTTATATTTGTATTAAAATTACTGCCTAATTAAGTATATTAAGCAAATGAAACTTTTTTTTTTACTTGATAAAGAGTATATATTTGTTTTGCCCAAATGTTTATTCTTTCAAATAATTAATTACGTAATTAAAGAGCAAGGCAGTTCTGTTCGTAAGTTCGATGTTTTCAAATGATTTCCTTTAGTTGTCTATGCAAATAAATTTCAGGAAATATGTGGCTAATTTTTTATTTGGTCATTATACAACCACACATCACACAAAACTAAACATAACAGTTAAAAAAACTATAAACGTTAACTTTTTGTTTACACCATTTTTGTCTCAGCTCCACCGTTCGTTAACATTTTTCCTCCGCTTCTATTTCTCGTAAATGTCTCGTTTTATATATTCAGGTCACAGCGCTACATATACAGCTTTTGGAGTAAAGCGAACCTTACAAAGACTAAATTTATAATCTTATGAGCAACACTAAATCATATTTTTGCTGTCAGGTTCATCAATTTAAATATTTAGTTTTTAGCTGTTTTTATATATTATAATTATTAATATCTTAAATAGAAATTTTTTTTGGTTGAATGTGTAGAATTGGAAAACACGACTAAGGAATAAACTAAAACTTTACTTTATTATTTATTGATGTCAAAACTCTACAGAACAAAAATTAACTTCTTACAGTACATGTGTGCAATGGGCTCAATTCATGACGGTCACATGATAAAGGCAAACACGTGTTCTTCATTGATATCAAGACAGACATCAAACTAATTGTACTTGTTGTTCTATTTGTAAAACTTGGATAAAATTTCAAATTTCATAGATGGGTAAAAATTTTTAAATGCCATGAAAAAGAAATTTCTTCAAAAAGATTTTAAAAGTAAGAAATAATCTTTTTTTGCACATGTATTTTTAAATACAATGTAATTTGTGTACTTATGTGCGTTATTATTGCTAACAAAATGTATTTTTTAAGAGAATGTTTCTACAAAGTGCGAAAGTTGGCAACAACGAAGCAGATGAACTGATTGGTTGGAAACACACGATAGTTTTATCGTGTGACCATGACTTCACATGAGATTTTGAAATGATTGGCAAAAAAAAAAAAAAAAAAACCGTGTTTATCATTATCATGGGACTACGACGTCACATTCATTCAGCCTATTGTAGCTCTTCGTTTCTTCAACAACAGCGATCCAGGCAAATGAGTAGCGTCTTGAGCAAGAGTCGAGTTGCATGAAGATTATTTTTGAAAAACTATTATTGCGAATTTGGCTTTACCCTAACTTTTCGGGATTTACATAGGCAAAGTTTTAAACACCTCTACCTATTCATAGAATTACTTATTGATATGGCACTTACAAGCAATACCAAAGCTATCCCCGATGGACCTCGCAATTTTGAACCATGTATATTTGACGAGGATAATACCTGAACTTGCATCACACTCTTCGAAATTCCACTCCTCGCCAATCTAGTATTATGAGTGTTGACAGTCTTAACATGCAATAATTCTTCTATAGGATGGGTCTTTAGGAACATGAGGATTCAAACTCACGATCAGAGACGTCCTAGGACTTCTTGAGGCCTTGGGCTTCTATGCAAAAGTAGACCCTGGGCTACTTGTGTTCCCAGTTCAAGGAGGGAGCTGTATTAAAAATTCCTTGGTAGTTCTTGTTAGCTCTTATATATATGATTCATATTTTATTTGATATTTCAATTTATTCATATTTTATGATTTTTGCTTACACATGTTGGGACCCCGTATCATTGATAAGGCTGATACGGTGGTTTTACACTCCTACCCTAAGCAAATGTGACCCCCACTTATGGCTCTTAAATTACAGTACATAGCATACGTTGTCAAATACTTGTACAAACAATAACCCAAAACAAATAAATGTACATGATTTACAAACACTTAATCTGGCTTGACTGTTTATACGTGGACATATGTAAGTTCTAATATATAGCCAGTTGACATATCGTCCGAAATTCCCTATTTTTTGGAGAATACAACCGGAAAAAACACACACACATTTGACCGTTGAAATTATTAGTATCATTATGTTACATAGGCTGAATCAAGAACGAGACGAGGCCCCCGTTGTGGTCGAGACCCTGGGCCCGGGCCTAGTTACCCCATGCCTTAAGACGTCGCTGATCATGATTCGACTGAAACAATGTTATGCACGAATTTGCTATTATTATTCTTTGGATGTTGCGGCCTCGTTTTTGGATGTAGCAACATGGGAAGTTTAAATTTCTGCTAAAAGTAATGCTATGCTTTGGTAATAATTAATTCATAATTACAGGCAATTATTTTGAGTTTTGATGACTTGGTTATTTGAATGATAAACATGATCGATGAATAGCTCGGCCTCCAGCCTGTTAATTCCACACCAAAACGGTCGTGCGGTGTGGGCTGACTGTTGTGATTTACAGTACTTACACTCGGGGTGGGCATTAAGTAGATCGCGATCGACTGATGGACCATCAAGACATTTTGGGGTGACCGCCTTCACATAAAACCTTAGACGCGTATACTAAAAGAAACACAGGTGGTTACCAAGATAATGAAAACACCCGTGAATAAAACTCCAAACCAAATTTGAGAGACGTTTTCAAGAATTTACTAGACTAGAAATCCCACAAAAGTTGCATTCATGTGTTATTCATTTAACAATGTTGATGTGAAAAATATAACTAAATAAATACTAGCTAGAAAAAGTCTGCGTTCACATATTATTGCTTACATGAACAATGAAAAAAATTTAAAAACTGGAATTTAAAAAACAAATTTTAATTAGATTTTATTTAGTTCATTTTAAGTATTCAGAATAACAAAAGTAAATTTGGTTTGCCTTCATAGATTTTAAAATAAAGACAGGTTTGTAACGATAATAACAAAAATCAAGTAGAAAAAGTCTACGTTCACTGTTTTAGTAGTAACTATAAAACATATTTAAAAAGAGAATAATGAGCTATTTAGTAGCTGGATGGATAATCTCATCATTTGTGAACCTCCTGAAGTCGTTTTGGCATTGAACTAACACATCTTGGAGTTTTTCAGCACTTATCTCTTCCCATTGGTCCTTATAAGAACACTCTTCATTATATCCTTGCTAGATAGATCGTGTTGACGAATCCTGCGCTCCAACAAATCTCATAGGTGTTCTATGGGATTCAGATCAGATGGTTGCGGGGCCATTTGCAGTTGATTTGGGACGTTATACAAGAGCCAAAGTTTCACAATCTCAGCGGTGTGCTTAGGATCGTTGTCGTGTTGAAAACGAAACGATTATCCTAAGCCGAGTTTCTGGGCACTTTCCTTTAAATTGTTTTTAGGACATCAAAGTAATCCTATTTGCTCATAATTGATTATATTTACTCCAACTTGCCAACATCATTGCTCGCCATGCACCCCCACACCATGACTGCACCGCCGCCGTGCTTTACCCTTGCTACTAAATGCTCTTTTTGAAGCGCTGTGCAAGGTTTTCTCCAGACTAATTTACAACCTTTTATGCTGAAGATACAAAATTTGCCCTCGTCAGAGAATATCACAGTCCTCCAGAACTCAAGAGGCTTATGTATATGATCTTTTTCAAAAGCTATGCGCCTAAGCCGGTTGGTGATTCAAATATGACTTTTTGCGAACCGCTCGACTATATTATCCGGCCTTTTTCAAGATTTTTCTTGCAGTATCCACCCATATATTTTTGTTAAACTGCTCGTGAATGTCTGTTGCTATTTAAGTTGCAGACTAACACGGATTCTCCCCCCATTGATGTCATACTTCGTTTTTCTCTGATCGTGAATTTAGATGGACGACTTAAAAGAGGTTTGGATGTGTAAACTCTTGTAGATTTAGAGCTATAAATAACATGCTGGATAGATGAATACTGCCGTCCAACGGATCTGGCTATATCCCGACGACCTTTTCCGTTTTTTAAAATTTTTACATTGATTTTACACACTCACTGGTACTAATTTCCTTCTTTTTATTTTCCATGTCCTTGGATTGCTTCGTATCTCACAAAAACGTAACACTTATAGCGTCACAACTTTCTTAAGCTATTTTACTTGATAACTAAATGCAAAAACTCTTTTGCCTGTTGATACAAATTCCAAGAACCAAGAATATTCAAATAGTGAACGCAGACTTTTTCTGCCTACTATTTGTGTATTTTGCTACAAAACTCTCATTATCCTGAGTAGTTTTAATTCAAAATTAACGAATTCTTGCATGCTCAGTATTTAAATAATAGTAAACAAATTCGTGAAATTTTGTTAGAAAAAAAATTATATTTCTATTAAATTTTACCTTTGCTATATGATTTCTTATGGGTGAACGCAGACTTTTTCTAGCAAGTGTAAGTTACATGTTTTCTTTATCTCTCGAGGAAAACGAAGCTTTTCTCTTTCAAAAGGACGTAATTTTTAAAGAATAACTTTTGGAATCTATTGGTCGAAGTAAAGTATCTCAATTTTAAAAAAAGCTGCAATTCATTTAACATTGTTCTTTCGCTCTACTTATCTGTGAGAATCTACATTTTCAACGAAGAATATAACATATTCCCGTTTCACAGACGACCACTTGGTATCCAGTGTAAGATTAGCAGTTAGTAATAATATACCGAAGTATTCAAGATTGGGGCAGATAATACGAAGACTAAGTCGTCTATTGAGACTATAGCTATAAAAACTAATTTTAAGAGAAAATTACTTAATTTGTGATGTATTGTGAATTGTTTGAAAATACATCATTTGATATTAAATTTATAGGTATAATTATTATGTTTGTATTTTGCGTTTTACTTCAAACGTAGTTTTAAAAGAGTAAGTTTTGTTTTTCTGCTGTGGTTAAGTAGGAAAGTATACACATTCTGTATTTATTATTGTTGTAATACAAATATTATGTTGTGCTTTTTTTTGTTTATCACAACTACGTCACAAGGTGGACCACGACACCTTGAAAAAATTAAAAGTAGACCGTGCCATGAAAAAGTCTGCCCACCCCTGACTTACAATATTGGGACACAAGTATAGACGATTGCCAATCTCTCCATCTGATTATAGCTTAAAACTAGTGAGATATTTCAGTTATTGCTTAACAAACCTCCGAATCGTATAGAAATAGCAGTCAATAATAAAGTTAACAATAAACAAACAGCCATCAAAATCTTCGCAAATCATCTAGAAAAGAAATATCACAAGGCAAGTTGAAATTGATTGGGAATTTTAATCTTGAGAAATCAGTGTTTTATTTCGGTGTCCAAAGGTAGCTGTGGTCTAATAAATACGTTGTCATCTTTATGCTGACTATTTTGTAATTTGTGATTTATGGTTTCTTGCATAAGGTTGATGCTAAATTTATGACTTTATTTACGACCTGTTTTGTTGATTAGGATTCATATGTTTTTCCGAGCCTCTTTAAAGGCACGATTTTGTCCGGCGTTAAAAATTGTTTAAAATTGCTTATTTGTTATTTTGTCCTTCAAACTCTTTATCAAAATATATTTTATTAATAACGCTTTCTGTCTACGATTTGTATTTCTGGAATAAATCTTCTTTTGATAAGTCTGCAGATGTGGTATGAGCGTGTGCTCCTTACTTGAAGAATACTTTAAAAAGCACAGAAAAAAACATTAATTCTTTTTATTTATTGAGAATTTTATATAACATTTAGACGGAATTAAATTGTAACTAGATAAATGAAGAAAAATAAAATAAAATAATTATAAAAAGGAGAAAAGTGAAGTATAAATCACTAAAGCTGAAGTGTATTTGAGACAAAATATATTGAACATGGTATTAAAATAATAATCCGGGGACTTCCATTATAGTAATAAGCTGTTCGTTGGAAAGCAACCAAGTAGGCGTATTGCAAATGTCAATCAATTTTGAATATTCATGACCTTTGTAACAGTTCATAACAATCATTTGCTGACAATATTTAGTAACATCATAGTTACCGCTGATAACAAATCTGATTGAATACATGCGCCGTTATCCCTGTATTCAATTAAATCTGAATGAATTGGGAGTGAATAGATTGATTGAAATCCGCTTACATATATAATAATAATAATAATAATAATAATAATAATGAAGATGAGCAATGGGTTTGTGTGTTTCTATTTATAACAGACTTTATAGATAATATTGCTGTTTCTTCCCATTTAAAACTTTAAAATCCCTCATAAAATGATTTTGCAATCCATTAAAAGATATTCCATTTCTCCTTTCATACAAATATGTATTAATTTTGAATGTAAATGAAGCTGAAGTAATATACGTGTTTCCCCTTTTACTTTTATCGGATTTTCTTTACCTAATGATAAAGAACAGCCACTGTAATGAAAATGTTTTTAGACACAGAAAATATTAAAATTAATATAAGATGCATGTATGCCTTTTAACATTATTGACTCCCCAAATTTTCAAGAAATATTCAATCAAGTTTTGTTTTGTAACACGAAACTAATTTTCAGCTTAATACGTCTAAGTATAGTGGTATATGGCAATGGAATGCGCAACTTGAATATAGGATATAAATATATGTTCTTTATTAATAACAATGTCTTAAAATTTTCGAATATATAACATATATAACAATAAGTTTAATATATAACATAATGTATTAAACTTATATATTATGTTATATATCAACATATATAAATAATATATAACATAGTTCCCGCTGCATAGGTAACAACTGAGAAGTTGTTTTGAGGATTAATTTAAAATTTCAAAATAAACTTACGAGGCCGAATTCTCGAATATCACGAAATTTCAGCAGCAACGACGATTTCAATAATAAATACCTACTATGGCTTGCAGAAATTCCATAAGAGTTCTTTACAACTTAGGGTTTTAAGTAATCTAGTAAATAGCGTTCTGTTCTCGAATTCTCATGAAATTAATTTAATTAAGCTGTAGGTCAGGGATGGCGAACGTTTTTGAATCAACTGGCCATTTTTTCTAAAGAAACGTTTAATGAGGTATTGTGACGTGCAGGCAAATAATTTTGACTTATGATTATTGAGAAAATAATAAAACTAAATATTAGGAACTCAAAGTCCTTTATTTACTGCGAAAAATTCATTTTACACTTTATGTGTAAATGGTTTAATTCAAGTTAAAGTAACATTAGTGTGACTTTTGTTGTGCATTAAATAGAAAATAATTCAAATCAGGATTGTAAGATGTTACTTTTATCACAATGCATGCTTATTTGGAGTCATCCGCCAAACGGTTTCTAAGCAATTACTTCTTTTTTTCTCTTTGGCTCACTCTTTTGACAAAAGGATTGGTTTCAAAATGCCTTTTACAGAATATTCTATATACCATTGTTCCAGAACATAAAACACACACCATTTTGTCGTATTTACTAATCGTGCAAAATTTCTCAGTCTACAAAGTTGAAAAATCTCTGTTATATTTACTACCTTGTGTGTGTGTGCTAAACTAGCCATGTTAAATAACAGTTAATCGCAGCCAAGCTTTGCATCATTAGCAATTGTAATCCACAGCGTAACTAAGGAACTAAGGCAAGACAATAACAAACGTGTATGCGCGTTTGTTCGTAATACTTCAAAGAAAACTTAGGTTATTTTGAACCAAAATGAAAACTGTTTTAATCGGAGTGCCCAAAATATTGTGTCGCGCGCCATCAATGGCATGCGTGCCACTGGTTCACCATCCCTGCTATAGTTTATCTGTCTATGTACCCAAACTAACGAATTACATTTATATATTTCAGCTGAATTTCCTGATCCAGTAAAAGCTGTGATTGTGGCCAGTGCTGTCATTGTGACAGTCTTGCTAGGAGTTGTGCTAGCTTATTTCCCGAAACTTTCAATGCTGTCGTTCCTGGGCCAAAAAAAGAAATCGGCTTCTTTCCGACTGTCCGCCAGATACGAAAAGAAACATTCTACAGCTCAACTCATCGTGAAAAAGCCCTCTCACAGCAGAAGCGTCAGTTTTCAAACTCCATTGCCAAAAATTCATGAACTGTCCATCGGAGAATCGGAAGTATGAATGAATTTCAATCTACTTTGTGGTAAAAGGTGTTTTTTTATGTTGATTTGTAAAAGCAAGAATTCCAAAAAGTATTTACAAATACTACTTTAAAGACTTGCAAAATTGACTTGGATCTTTGTGATCTGAAGTAGCCTTATCTTAGATGGACGATAGTCAAGGAGTGTGCATGGTTCTTTTATTCTCAACTCAGCTGCTAATATTTTTAAGAGTTTAGTAAGTGAAAGCACAAGACTCTGGTGTCACAAATCATTTTTTGACAGTGAAAATAAGTAGTAGTAGTCAGTTAATGCAATGAAAAATGTAAATGAAATGTCAGTTAATGCAATCCCTGATATTAAACTGCACAATCAGTTTCTTTTATCCCTGAAGATAGAGATTATAACAAATATGTTGTATTTTCTTTTGTAATATAGCTTCTTTAAGCTATATTGTGTGTGTTTCATTCATAATTTAATGCTTTTTAGTAATGTTTCATAGCTTTTATAGTATTGTACGTGTTATTTGAGGTGTTCAGTGTGAATGAAAAATTACATTTCATTTTAAATTATGAAGTTGTGTGTTTTAATATTATTCTCATTTAGAATATAGACGAATTAATTGATTTATAAGACATTATTCACTCTGTAGTTTTTGTGTCAGTTAAAAAATATTTTGAGTTGAATTTTTTTTTCATTTTACAACATGCATAGTTATAGATATTAGGTCAAACTCATAACATTAGTAAGAAAATTAATATGCCATTGCATTAAAATATGTGGAATATACATAATATTGTGATAGAATACATGTATTCCATTACGATTCAAATATATCATGCATTTTGTTATAGGCTGAGTAAGTAAGTTAGCAGTACTATTTCAGCTCATCATTAATCCAACTACATGTTTAGTGATTCACTATTCGCGTGTTCTACAGTGAAAGTGAATCTATAGAATAATATAAAAGAAACCTAATTTTTCAAATGTATTATAATATAAAATTGTTCAGTAATAAATTGTAAATATATGTCATATTATGAAGTAAATAAGATATTGACAATATCTATTTTTTGTGTTCAGGAGAGTACAAAAAATCCCCTTTAGAGTTTCTGCTTTCAAATAATTGTTAACAAAAGGATAATCCTGATTAAAATTATATAATAGTTTAAATCCAAACTTTGAAGAACAAACTTTTTAATGTGGATGGCTTTTCAAGACACTTTTGAGTGTAAGAGTTTCAATCACTTTATTAATATTTGTTACAAATATAATTGCAAAGGAAAAACTTTAATACGCATTTATATTTTAGAAATTAACCATATTTCTAGCAAGGATTGCATCTTATCTCAGCTATATATATTCCAAAATCTATGTTTTTTTTTTTTAAAAAAAAATGTTTCATTGAGTGAAAAAATATTCATTAAGCTTAAGATAATTTGACATAATCTACATTGGCTGCTGTTAAACAAAATCATAAATATTCTTCATTTTCAAAGTCATCTTATGTATAAATGTTTTTGTGTGTCACGTTTTTATATTTGTTGTGATATTATTTGTCAGAGCAATGTTCAAAGACATATTTATATTTTTTTATGGATAATTAAACTGTACTGTGATTGTGTCTCCTCCTTGATTCAAATGAAAATACATACTCAGAAACAATGCAAACTTAATAGTAATTAATTTTAGTCGAGCTTACAAAAGTAAAACTACTACAGCAAGAGAAATATAAACTATGGAGTATTTTGTTCAATTAAATTAACAACGAGAAAGAGAAGAGAGAGAGATGCGTGTTTACTCTTTTCTTAATTTAGTTTAAAAGCCCCACATTCTTGATTGACAATAATTTAATGAGATATTTAAAATTATTTTTATCTTTTAGTGTCAAACGCATGATTCTGAAAACAGACTTTATCTCTATTCCTAATTATTTTATACTACTTAAATAAAGATAACATATTATGCATTTTTGATCTGATAAAAGCACTTTCCTTATTTTCAGTATTTAATCTTAAATTGTAATCCTACTTTCAATATTTTTTAATATTAAAAAAAGCAGAATTTTCTCTTTAAAAGTTAATCTTTAAAATTAAAAATTAAGTAACAATTAAGAAAAAGATACAACACACACACACACAGAAAAAATGTTCGCAAAATTTTGATTGTTACGAATTTGCATGTTATGTCTGAATTAAAAAACTTATAAGACAATAAAAATAATTATTTTTCCAAGAAGGTAATAAATACGTATGAAAATCCTACATTCCAAAGGATTACTTTTTATTTAATATTTTACATTTAATTTACCAATATTTGTATAGTTTTATGTAATTCTTGATATAGCTAAGCCTAGTTGAAATAAATTACTGTTAAGTATAGAGTTGGAACATAGAAAAATTTGCAGTAGTTTTATTGCTAACAATTTTGAACGATATTAAATAACTTCTAGGAAATTCAACATATATTTATGATTTTCCAATCATCGAATTAAAAACGAATCAAGGGAAAAAGCATTGAATGACTTATATAATTCTAAAATTTTAATACTAAATGGCATTTGAATAGATAAAATAATTTTCTCAAATAATTCCCGACGTATTGACTTCGGTCATTTAAGAAGTTTAACTATTTTTAAATTTTAAATGCCCATTCCTTTATCGGGAAAAATTAAAACCTTACAATAATTTTTCTTCGAATGTTATAAAAATATATTATAGTTAAATCTGAATTCAAATTTTTTTTTTGAAAAAAAGTTTGATATTTATGAGAAGAAAAATATGGATTGACATGATATGACTATTTTATATAATTTATAGCGAACAAGACAAGAAAAGAAAAAATTGCCAAATTTCCCCGTCTTCGAGTACACGTTCAAAACTTCTCAAAAAGCGCCAGCAACACACACGTACAAAATATTCAATCGACAACGCGTTTCGACTAACGTGACTTTCCCAAAGACGTGTACCCTTTTCCGTCGTCTTGAAAACAACTCTTCAATCTGCTCCCATGGAAATGGTTTCGGGATCACTTAAGAAGCGAACCATTACCGAGAAAAAATACTGCCACGTGTTTGCCGCAGAGGCCCTCTTAGCGGAATAAACAACGATAAATAGAAAAAAACGCGGCTTCAAAGTTGCAAGGTTGGCGAGATAAAGCATGAGGTCACCGGCTTTTACGTAACTGCACTTTCTTGGTGCAACCAGCGCATGCATGCGGAATTGCTTGACTCACTTTATATATACATCTGATTAGCGTAGATACCTTTCACACGCAGACAAGGATAACTCTTTATCGTGTTTTTCTTGGAGCCAAGCTCCAAAAATATGATGGATGAACTTTTAAGAATGAATGTAACGAGTACGATTGCATAGAATTATCAGATAATAGAAGATGGACGGGTGCAACAAATAAACACAATTCGCAGACTGCTCTTAAAGATGTTTGGCTGTTAATTCAGAAGCATCTATTTTGCTACTGATAGATTCGCTTAATAACACCTTATCATTGTTTTTGTTCTATCGAGTACTCCATTGAGGAAATTGAAAATAAAAATGAGTCGGTTTTACTTTTACACAAGATGGTTGAATTTTCATTTCGCGAATTGTGTTCAATTCTGAATTGGAGATTATAATATACACGTTTTAAGCAACTAAAATTTTGTAGATTGTCCGCGTAATGGACCAAATTCACGACGGTCACGTGATAATACAAACACGTGTTTTTCAGTGAATCAAAAATTGTAAAAATAACTGTTCTGTTTGTAAATTTAAAAAAAAAATCAGATTTGAGAAGTGGGTTAAGATGTTCAAAAATATTAAGATTCTTCAAAACATTTTTCAAAATTAAAAATATATATATGTATTGCACGTGTATTTTTTAAACCACATGTATTTTGCTTCTTTATGTGTTATTGTTGTTGACAAAAATGAACTTTTAATGGAAAATATATATATATCTGCAAGTGTTAGCAACCGCGAGGCTCATGAGTTGATTTGATGGAAACACGTGATTGCATTTATCACTCGACTATCACGTCATTTGAAATTATGAGTTGTTTAGCTGGAAACACGAGACTGTAGTTATCACGCGATTATGACGTCACATGAGTTTTGCCCATTGCTTCAAGGCACCTACATTTAGGTTGTGACTCATGAATTGAGAAGAAAAAATGAAATAGTAGGGTTGCATACATAAGAGTGTATGGATGACAGATAGACGTAGTGGCGTAATGGTGAACATTTGGGCCCCCAGCAAAGTCAGGTTTTGGGCCCCCAAGTTGGATTTCACAAAGGGTAGGAACTTGGCAGCATTAATGCTTTGGGCCCTCTAGAACCTTGCTCCCCGCGATGAGGAGTTTGCGGGGGTGTACGTTACGCCACTGAACAGACCATTTTTGAAGATTGAATCATATAAGATCAGGCAAATTTAATTAAATTTGAAACATTCATTCCTGTCTCAGATCCCTTTAATATACACTTTGAGAAAGAAGGTATTTGTAACTGCTTCAACGGTTAGTCTTCCTGTAAAGCATTATGTACAAAAAATTTAGTACAGGACGTCATTTTTAGGCTTAGTTCGCTATAGTAGGTATCTGCTAACAACAAATTCACAGTCACTTGAAAACTACTTTCAGATTTCCATTTTTCGAACATTCCACTTTCTAAGTATTTTCAATACGCAAGCAAGAGAACTTCGTTACTCCTTTATATTTCTTTCAAAACTATATTAAGTCCAAATCCAAATTTATTTATTACGCACCACGTACATTAGTGGATTCATTTGTATAATTCATGAAATGATTTCACGTAACAGTATGTTTAATCATGGCAAATATTCCCATTCCTTTGCAACTTTAAAGGTCATATGTGATGTCGCACAGTCAAAACAAAGTAAATTTTTACATATGGAAAACAATTCAAAAATAGTAAATTTAATATTCATGAATTGTACACGGTAAAATTACTGTTTCCAAAACATTCTTAACTCTGTACCCAACATAACGCACCTGATACCGCCTTTCATAACAAAGTCCTGCACTCACAGAACTTTGTTATCAAATGCGTTGACTATATTTCTATAAAAAGACTAAAATAGTTTTAAATACATTATTTCTATTCTAACTTTGTTTGGCTATGCCCATTTTTAACAAGCACAAAACTAGTTGACATTTGTGATGAGTCTGGGAAGAGATTCTCCCTTTAAAATTCATAAAATGCATCTAATGGAGTTCAAATTAACTATTACTTTCAAAATTACAGAATTCTTACTATTTCTTCGTTACATTTTTTCTAAAATCGATGAATGCCAATGATAATTTAACAAATTCAAATTTGTATAGTAGGAACTCTAACAATTATGTAACTGTGGATCAAGATATCTGAACTAAATTTAAATATGTACATATTTTTTCAACATATTACAATTAAAAAAATAGTATTTGCATACCTAAGCAAGATCTTTATTTCTCTCAGTGGGTACCACAACATACTCCTAACTAAAAATTGAGACGTGTAATAAGATGTGCAATAAATAGAAATTATTACATTTACGACATTCGATTTACTAGATTCATCAAATAAATACAAATGATATGCTTCACAGGTTCATACATAAGCACAACGCATTACAATTCTGAAATGAAATCCTTTGACTAGACATTTTAACACAGCATGACATATCACAGAACACCATATAGAAAAAATTGTGTATAAATAACAGAAGTATTGACGTGCACTGGTTTAATATATATAATCTATCTATGAACATAGATAGTTAATTTAAAGTATGCACCTTTATTAATTATATACAAGTTGTGTCTGTGCACCATATGTAATTACACATAAAATACTTATATTTTTACAGCATTCTTTTAGGTTATAATAATCAACTTCTGTACAGTCCACTTAAATACGAGTCACAGAAACAATGCCATATAAAAACAAATCTTATAGATCATTAGTATATCTGATACAGGTTATTTTATTATACCCATAATTACGTTCCTTGAATTTTTTAAAGAAATTTAGTAAAGAAATATCTTTGTTTATAAAGTCATTAAAGTTTTATATTCATTCCCGTAATAACGCTCTTTTTATATCTGCATTGATCAACAAATAACTACTTCTATATGGAAATAAAATTTAAAATTAATCAGAATATTTCTCATTACAATCAAAGTAAACAAAATCACAATGATATATAGTAGCACAAAAAATACTTAACACACACACATGTGTGTGTGGGTTAGAGTTCTTATATATATATATTCAATTCAAACTAACAAGTACTGGAAACGCGTAAGATAAGAATGAGGGATATTTTTGAATTAGAAGAGTCTGTTTTTACATAAGGTTTGTTTATAATCACAAGTAAGGCCTTCAATTCAATATAAGTCACTAAAAATTAATTAAACGTATCAGCTAATTATTATTTCTTTCTTGAAAAATAATTTGATCATATGCAGTTATCAATTTTTAATAAGTTTTAGATAGTTTATATCAGAAAATATTTGACGCTTATATATGTTCATATCAGAAAGTTTGAAAGCAGTAAAACTGTTTTTGCGTAATGCTAAATTATAGAACCCAAATTCGGAATATATTTTCAGATATATATAAAAGTGTTCCAACAATATTTGTTTTGTCGAACTTAAAACTCCATTTTAACTAAGATTTTAACTAATTCTACTTCATTTTAACTAAGATTGACGCCAATATCGTGCTTTTGATTAAAATAAATAAAAAAATTAAGACATTTTGGAAGTATTAAGACAATATTTGCTCATTTATGATGGGAGGCGAATTTAAAGAAAGCTACTAAAGAATATAACTTTAAAATAATAATTAGGACAAAAGATTTTCAACTAAGCAGACACCTATCATTTTTTATAATAATTATCTACGAGAAATTTTCAATTTTAGAAAACAAACTTCACATTTCTCATTATATTTTTTTTACTTAGATTTACTATATACCTTGAAAAATTCTCTTCTAATTCACTAATACATATTTTTAAATGATAAAGTAACTTTTCTTAGAACGCAAGAAAAAATAACTGTCAAACGTAAAATATTCCTTGAAAATTTTGTTTGAGAGGAGTATAATTTAATCTCCTGTCATTAAACCCATAAAAATTCTTCTCTTCCGGTTTTTTTTAAAAAAAAAATGCTACATCGTAATACTTTGTCAATGACATCATGTACATAAAGCTATGATAAAAAAAGGATAATGAAATCCTAAACTCAAAATCATCCAGACGTTAATATATGTCATGTGATTTATTTGTCTGTTCAGGTCGCGGTGTTCTTTTTCGATTTCTGAGAATGTGTCACAGTTTAATTTCTAAGAAGTAACTAACTCCCCGAAGAAAATATTCTTTTTTTTAATCTAAGGAACATTGAAAGTGCGAGAAGCTTTTTCCCACGAAATAAATTAAATGTTTCGTTGTGAGAAATGTATCAACAGAAAGGACAATTTTGAATTTTGCGTGGGAGTTTCTGTTTATCGATTAAAATATCATTATTCCCAAATAAGTTTTATTTGAAATCATGATGTCAATGAAGCTTCTATCAAAGCATATTAGTTCATAATGATGTGAAATGTGATTTAATTTTTCAAAGCATAAAATATTCATAATTTAATATAGAAACTCATGATCGCAGAACATGATTATTATTTCAGTCTAATAATTATGTATATACGTAAAAAAAAAACTCAAGGCTATAATGGAATATACTAATAGAATACATAAATATGAATGCACACAAAACCATTATGCAGAAACATGATTGAGTTATAATTACAAAAATTAATAGGGATCCTTATAATATATGTAATTTCCATTGGTTCTTTACTTTTTAGTAACTAAAAAGTAGCTTTCTTAATGCATTTATTGCAAAAAATAAAATTTACGCATTGATTAACAGTATTTATTTATTATTTTTCATTTCATTTATTAAATCTCTAAAATGTTCCTTTATTTTCTGAAAATATTAGGAATTGTGCAAATTTTTAAAAAGACATGCAAAAAATATGTATTTCTCAATTCCTACTATTAGTTCACTCTCTCCCTGTATATATTTAAATATATATCTTGTTCAAATTTTCAATCGTTAATAAAATACTTTTTATTCACCCATTCAAGTTCAAAAACATTTTTTTAAACTTGTAGTGGATGTCACTTGATGTTAACACAGTTTGTTCAAATATTAATTCATTAATTAATTTTTATTTTTAAATTTATTCTGCGTTATTTCTGTCAAAGTTACAGCTAACTGCAACAGAAGGTGTCAGTACTTTTCACTAGCGAATTTTTTCTAGGCTTCAGATACTTTTTTTTTATCCAGTAAATTCAAATACACTTTTTAAACTTGTAGATGACTCTTGATGTAAAAACAGTTTTTTCAAATATTAATTCATTAATTAAATTTAATTAACTAAAATAAAATTTTCCTTTGCAGACTTAAAAAATGTTTGTTTTCTATTACTTGTTTTTGGAAAACTCAAAATTTCTTTATAGCAATTTCTATAAAGTTTTCTTTCTTTCAGAGCAAGATTTTATAGTAGTATTATAACTTTCATAATTTTGTTCACATTTTCGTAAAAAAATTAAATATATCCAAGCAGTAACACGATTTTTTATGTCTACACAAAAGAATGTTCCGTATCTATTTTAATAATTTTCGTAAAAAAATTATGCATAGTATATATATATATATATATATATATATATATATATATATATATATATATATATATATATATATATATATATATATATATATATATAACTCTAGTAATAAATAATTCACTTATATCTGGTAATATTTTAAGATATTTACAAAAAGAGCTTGATATTTAGTGCAATATTTATAGAAAGGTATTTGTGTTTTCATAGTATGAAGAAATATACATATATATTTACCTTACCACTTATTTTACTTTCTAGCATAACATGCAGTTATTTATTTTTAAATGCTTTAAAAAAAGGAGAATAATTATGCTTACTAAATACATGAATCAGTAATTGGTGTAGAAGAAAATATTTAAAACCTGAAAAAAAAATTACGTACTATCCCAACCCTATTGGCAACATTGAATAAAACCGCACAAGTTCTGTAAACGGAATACGTTAACGAGAATATGAAGCGCGTTGTCGAAAAATACTATGTAAAAAATAATTATAAAATATAATAATCAATAAAAAAGAATAATTTTTTTTATTTAACTATCCCAGTTTTTTATTTTAGGGGGTCCGGCACATGAATTTTTGAAAAATTATCGATTTTGACTTTTTTACATTTTTTAAAAATTTAAACGTTTATGCTTAACATTATGTGATACATAGAAATACGATAATTAGAAGTATTTTTATTTATTTTTTAAAAGGAAGCCACTCTCGTAGACACGCAGCTTCAAATGAGCTTCAGGAGCACCTGTGTTTCATCATGCTTAATTTTTCAATGACAGCGCAATTTGTCTTGTCTACAATTAATAATATTTTTTTTTCACATAAACGAAATGTTTTTCTTTTGAAGAAAGGAAAAGACAACGAAGTTACATTTTTTTCGTTTGATTTACTGTTAAATGTGATTATATATGTGCTCCTCTGTTTGAAATTGTTGCTTATGAATTGTAATTTTTCCGGAATTTTTTTTTTCTGTTTAATTCAAGTTGTACATTAAATTATTGATTAGTATTTTATTAATGACAAAAATTATTGGGTGATATAACAAAGTATTTAAAAAACGTAAAAAATGTTGGCGTTCAAAAAATGAATACTCAAAATGTTCCAGCTATCACATCAGACAGCACAGAAACTATCATTCAAACTGCTACAAAACGAAAACTTATTTCAAACAACAGTTTATATGAAAATATGGACGGAAGTAATGAAACGTTGTTTTAATAGAACTAAATTTATTGAATAATGCTTTATTGAACTTTGCTACTTGTAAAAACTGGGGCCATCCCATCTCAATGGAGGATTCTTAAAAGAGTTGGGATTGTGTACTACATGGAACTTTGTTGTAGTTTTTGCTCAAAAAACATGGTTTCCATACCTTAACTGAACTGACGAATGAAAATAAATTTTTTCACTCAAATATCAGATTGGTATTTGCTTTCAGATCTACTGGTCGCTCAGATGCAGACACATTCTGTGGAATTATGAGCTTGCCATTTCCACCTGAAAAATTCCGTACTCATACAGAAATGTTGTTCGACTTACTAAATTTACCTGTGAAAAATCAATGAGAAATTCTGTTGAGGAGGCAACAAGAATAGAAGATAGCCATGACATTGCTGTTGACTTAGATAGCTCATTGCAGAAAAGAGGATATCAGTCCCTCAATGGCATTGTTACAGCTACGAGTGTCGATACTGGAAAAGCTATTGACTTTGAAGTGTTTTCGAAGCACTGTCGGTGCAAGATTGCATTTATTTCTACTCATGAACCATCATGTATTGCCAATGATAATGGAACAAGTGGAAGCATGGAAGGGAAAAGTGTAATGACCATATTTGAGAGATCCAAAGCTCATTATGGCGTTCGTTACACAAAATATTTGGGCGATGGAGATTAGAGATATGTTTCTTCGATACTTGCCCTGAACCCTTATGACACTCAAGTGGAACAATTAGAGCGTATGAGTACTCGTCTTTTGGATCTCAAAAGCAAAAACAGAGGGAAAAAATTAAGTGATGGAAAAAGCCTAAGTGGTAGCAACCGACATTTTACTTTCAAAAATTAAAGGGGTATTATGGTATTACCATTAAAAACAATACCGATGATTTACAAAGCATGAAAAGTGCCGTTTGAGCTGTTTATTTTCATCTTTTGTCTACAAATGAGAGCCCTCAACATGGGTTGTGTCCTGCGGGTACAAATTCATGGTACATATTTCAAAAGGCATAAACTGAATTTAACGAAAAGTACTATGATCATAAAAAACATACACATGCGCCATTTTCCGTCATGAATGAAATAAAGCCAATTTTTAGAGATCTAGCCAACCCTATGTTATTAAAAAAATGTCTACATGGAAAGACTCAAAACTCCAACGAGTTAATAATACCATATGGTCTCAGTGATAACAAAATCTACGTTTGTAGAGATAAAATCTCTAAAATTTGGGATAAATAGGGCAATTGCACAATTCAATACGAGTCATGTAGCAAAACTAATAAAAACATTAAAACATTTTGGTACTGAACCAGGTTTAAATTGTGTGTCATGCTTCAAAAAACTAAATGCATGTAGGATTCTCGTAGCCCAACGAAATCATCTTGAGGTACAAAAAAGGGCTAGATTGCTAAAAATAAAGAAAAATGAAAATTATAAGAGTCTTTTGTAGAAGCAGAGGGCAAAGAAAATGTTTCATACTCTTCTGGAAAGTGTTAGAAAAGGTAAATCCTCAATAATTACAAATTTTTACTTTAAAGCCTGTTTTCTCATAATGCAATATTTTACCCTTTATGTACCTTTTTCTTAAAAACTAATTAATGTAAAATTCTCAAATTTTCAGTCAGCATACTTTCAACATGTTTACACATTTTAATGGAGGGAAAAATATATATTTAGCGAACTTTTTTTTTAGATAAGCTCTTTTTAAACAAAATTTTAGGGAAAAAAATTGGACATTTTAGTTCATAATTATTCTAATTTTTAACAAAAAACCCCCTTCATTAAAGTCTTATTGATAGTACATATAATCTACTGTAAAAATTTTATCTTTGAGTAGCAAGTAGTTTCAGAGAAAAAAGTACATAAACTTTTTAAAGTAATTTAACATGGGCTTTTTTGGAAGTGCCGGCCCCCCTTTAGTTTTCGAATTTGCCATATCATTGAATGGTTGGGGTTAGAATGGTAGCAAGTGGGAAAATGAAACTAAGAACATGGTTGCCAATTCAGCGCCTTAGACAGTGAGAAATAGGTTTCCAATTTGGTGAGTTATCTTAAAAGTTGGCATAGTTGCGGTAGTACTTAAGTACCAAGATAAATAACAATAAGTTAAGAGCTGTGCCATAATTTAATTAACATTCTTATTGTGAAATGTATCCACAATTATTAAAGGATTGATTTTATTATCGGGATATCGAAGCAATGTATCTGCATTGCAATTAGTGCTTAAAAATACGTTTTTCATAAACCCAAGAAGTGACCACAACCAAGATTCATATTTTAAACTCTTTTTAATTAAAAAAAAACTTTCAAAATTTTTTCATAAAATTTCACAAGTGATTTGATTTATTATCTCATCAAAAGTTCCGATATTTTATTTCTTGTCACTCTTTCTTTTCTATATCTGCTCATTTTCTAAGAATATTTTTTTAATTGAATTTAAAATGTTAACATTTTTTGTCTATTTATAATTCTAGTAAAATCCATTATTTTTTGAATTAATTCAATGTATTTTTCTAAATGAGTTTTATCAATTTACTTATTTTTATTTTATATATATTTTTGGATCCAATATTTCAAAATAAATTATTACTTCAGGCAAAATGATACTTATAAATATTTTTAAATAAGTACATTCAGGGATATTTTTGATCTGGGCTAATTGGCCTTAAAATTATATATATGACTGAAAAAGATCCTGTTTTTTTATCAGCCCTACTTCTACCGAATAAAATTTGAATATTCGTGACAAATGATACACCTGCAGTAGAAATCGATTCATAAATTAATGCAGAAATCACAAAATTACTGCAAAATTATTATTAGATAAAGTCAAAAGTTAAAATCCTATTCATATTAAAAAACTAACTACTTCTCTCTTTCTGCAAAAATTTCAGATTGAGAAAAGAGATTTAGGAAATTCAAGAGTAAGAAATATGCGTGTTTTATTTAAAACATTTTACCAACTAAATTATTTGGTAAAATGTTGTCAAAATGATCATATTTTTTGGTTCTATTTCTTCGACCAAAATAACAAATTTTTCTAGCTATTACGGCTTTATTGCAGAGGTTCCCAAACATTTGTGTTTCATAGTCCCCTTGCCATGTTTTTCAGTTTGGAGTATAGACCCCTGCTTACCTAACATTGAATTTTTGCAAATTTACCAATTTAAATATCTTTCTGACAGCTGATATATATATATAGGTCCTACTTTAAACGATTTAAATTTGTAACTGAAGTGAAGTATAGTGTTTAGAACTTAAGAAAAACATCCTAATTAAATTAAAATTTAATTAATACTTAAAATAACTGAGCAACAAACAAATGCTCTTAAAGGGAGGAATAAATCTGATGCGCCAATAACAATTTTTCAACATTTGGAATCAATCGTGTCATGTTTAACCCTAAATCTCCTCGGTTAGTAGTGTGTGTCCAGATCTTATCCCCCCCCTTTCTTTTTTCGTTTTGGAGATTGGCAACCACGCTAAAACTCCTAATAGGAAAACTAATTAAAAACTTTCTTACGATATTCCATATAATTTGTGATAAATACCAGGTATGTCTTTTTAAAGCCGAAATTGCGGACATGGTCCTTGTTTCAATAAAATTTCTGCTGTCACATTGTAACTGGAAATGAACCTTATTAAAGCTAGTAAATAAATCTATTAAATACATAAAATCTGGTCTCCACTTGACTAAATTTTCTTTTTTAAACTTAAAGTCATGATTTGGTTTAATGAGAGACACCATCATGGACCCCATTTACATCTCGTGGACGCCCAAATATTTTTTCGCTTACATGCATCCCTTGCAGGTCGTCATAGACCCCTGGGGGCCTATATAGATCACTTTGGGAATCACTGCTTTATTGTTTTAATTCACTATTTTATTTTATTAATTTATTATTATTTTTGTTTCTAGTATTAAATGAGAATGAAGAGAAAACAGTGGATTCGAGCAAATAAACTAACCAAAAGTGCAATAAAGATTTAGTTCTGCTATTTATATAATCTAGTTTTCCATCAAAAATCTTAAACAATATTTTTCTTCCTCGTCATCAATGGTCCTTTAAAAATTTTAAAAATACAAAAATTGCCATTGCAATTTTTTTTTAAATAAATAAGATTTAATTTTTAGGATGAGATCTCAGTAAAAATTAAGCCACTATTGGCTAATGGTGTCGTGATCCATATGCAAAGTATCGAATTAAATAATGAAAAAACAGAATTTACTGTTTTTAACAGTAAATATAGATAAGATATATAATTTTTTTCTCCTTTTTGATAAATTTATATTTAAAAAAATTATTTGCATAAATGATAATAATTTATATAAATTGTAATTATGTTAACAAAATAAAGCTGAACTATTGCTTCAAAATTAGAATATAGGAAAAAGTAAGGATTATTAGTAGTTGCAGAAAACCCCCCTTTCGTGTAAAGAATACTAGCATGATAGTTCAATTTGAAATCTGTGGCTTGAAAATGCATGCTCCTTATCAGTTCAGAAATGATACATAAAGCTTTGAAGTTATTCAAATCCACTTATGATGATCCATAAATTCCTGGGAAAAAAGCTCTGCTTTTAAATCATTTACCCTGTAACTTACCAAGTTCGAATATTCTTTTCCCGACATGTCTTACATTTTTCAGTTTAACTTTACCATTCACTTGATTTGAAGATCTTTTCTGCTATGTAAATAATACTTAAGGTATGCTTGTCTCTGAATCAGTATATTTTCCTTTGACACAATTAGACACTCATCAGATTGAAGCCTTGAATGTGTGAAATAGTTTTATAATAGGTTTCAATAAGAAAGAGTGCCTATTTAAGAAGATAGAAGACATTTTAGAAATAAATTCTAGCGGATAAATTATCACAGGTTATTTGCTTCAACTGTGTTCATTCAAGTTCATAAAGACTAAAGCCTAAGAGTCCTTCGGTACTTTTTGACGAATAGTTTCTTGCAAAACTTAATAAATCGTCATCCACATGAAAAACTTTGAATCCATCCGTGTCAGATTGGTCTATTTTTTAATTTTCGGTAAGAATGAAAAAATGCATTCATTTTTAGCAGATCGCTACATTACATTATCAATCTCACTGTTTTTCCTTTCCTGGAATACAACCTATTAATTTTCTCTACAAATCTAAGAAAACAAACCAAACGACAGAACTACAGATTCTGCTGTTGTCAGTCGTTAAAGTACGTCCACTACTTCTCCCTACAATGGAATGGACTCGTTCATCGTGGAGGTGGAATCAAGCTTCTTCTTGTCGTTGCCAATCTATGTAAATAAATCTCTGAGGAAAAGGGAGATCGCCATGGGTTGTTACGGTCCTATCTCCACTGGCTCCGATTCAGAGGAAAACGCAGCTGTTGCTTTTGACTAAAGGACGTGCAGGCTCATTTTCACGAGATGCTGTTTCATTGGTATCCCTGACTCTTGGAGCCACGTGGATGACTTTGACGCTATTTTTCTTGTTGGGACGAGTGAAACTGTCACGGAAGTTCGTACGTCTCTGTGAGAGTGATGATGGCTGGCAAGAGGGGACAAGTGTGCAGGAACAAAGTGGTGAATTCTGAGGGGCATGGCAGTGACGGCAGGTGGGACGTTCGCGATGAAAGCAGAAATATCCATTGGCTTCCTGAAATAAGGGATAATAGACATGGATTTATAAATTATGCACTATAGAATCAGTTATTTGTTGCAAAATAATACTTTTGGATTCATTTAATTTTTCAAGATAAAACTTAAGAACATAGTAAAATGTTCATTTCAGGATCAATGGCGGAGATTTAGTTACACTCATATCGAAAAATAACTTAAGCAACAAATAAATAGGTAAACAATGTTTCAAAGGCATATTGAATTGTCATTATAGTCAGTAGATATTGCTATTAAGACAGTGTTTCTCAAACTGTGGGGCGCTTTGGGGGCGTGATACCTCTATAAGGGGGGCGCGAGCATATAGAAAGGTTGAAAACAAAAGGTTATTTAAAAAATTAATAATTTACTGAAAGAAAGCAAAGCAAAATATATTATGACATAATAAAAAGAACCTACACATTTACACTGATGTAATACACTTCTAAATGTGTATCACTACTGCGGCGCGCGATGTGTTTCATAATTAACTTAACAGTACTGTTTGATAATTTTAAATGACCTCATGATCTTGTATTAACACTTATCTTGATAATTTGTACGGTTTATAATTAATTTTTAACTGTTGATTAAAAGTTACGCCACCGTTCACCAAGTAGACGAGCGTATTTTGATGTTTTTTTAGGGGGAGAAAAAAATAAATAAGGAAGTCTCTGAAATTCAAGTCTCCTTCCCAAACATTGTCAAGATCCTTCATTGCATTCCACAGCCCTCGGAATAATTCTATGAATAGCCCTGCACAGAAAAGATCGTATTTCGAAAAGACGTATATATACGTCCAGAAAATTTATGATTTGGCTGAGTGAGTCGTTTATATACGTTGGTGGCATATAAGATGTTAAAGTCGTATATATATTGTAGCTTTTGTGTCAAAATATAGAATTATTGAATTCAATACATTGTTATTGTATGGAGGGGGGGCGCGATGAAAATGATGATTGAATAACGGGTCGCGAGTATTGAAAGTTTGAGAAGCACTGTATTAAGAAGAAAAGCAAGCATATAATCAAAAATACTAAAGCAGGTAAAAAAACAAGAGAATTTGGGTGATCGAGCAATTTAATGGCGGAGTTTTGTCAGTACGAATGCAATGACACTTTTTTTCGAAGCATATACCTAAAAACAACAATTAATCCCAAAATAAGTTCATATATGATGGTTTGAAGGATTCATGTCCATTCATGTAACAAGCATGTTACTTTTTCCTCGAAAATTTCAGTAATTGTTTATGGCGAGGAGTAATAAGCGTTTTCCAAACACAATGCACGAGTTTTAACAGAAATTCATCATGAACTGTCACTACAAAATATGGCATTTATATTGAACAAAAATATTATCTCTGTGTCTTTCTGTAAACAAAATATCCCGAAGAAAAATACGGAGATCAACAGGGTCACAGAAAAGCAATTTCCTTTTACGATGGTATTCCCATAGCCATATGTACGTATTTTGTAAATATTATTGGCAAGATACAGAGCTTTCTGTAATATTAATTTATGAAAATCAGTTTTAAGTCTCAAGCATGGTTTATATATTTATAAAATGAATAACTCTAATTGGGGGGCTATGTTGAAAAGATTTCATGTTCAATTCAAATGAAGCATTACTTTAAGGGATGTTAATAAGACGCACACAAGCCTTTGGTTTTCTGATGAACAGTTTGTCGGGATGTTCATAAATATTTGGATAGAATACCACTGTTTTTGTGAATGCTATTAGTTCGAAGAAAATCAAGTGTATAACTCAGATAAAGAAACAGGAGTTAGTCAATAGAAATTACCTGGGTCTTATTCTCTTGTAATATCTAAAAATACTGCCATTTTCTTATGGTCCCCGCATTACAACTACTATAAAATTACGCATATTCTCTATAATCGTAGTGAATGAACAGATCTGCTTTGATCTCAATCACAAAACACTATCATCCAGAGACAAGTTGTTTTTACTTGTGGACATGTTCTTCGTTAATGAGCACTTTCTAATTAAACTGTCTCTAACGAAAGTTTACAGCTCACCAATGACGAAGCAGTTTAAAAACGATTACTTTTTCCATTTGAGTCATTTGGTCATAATCTATACCTGTTTATGCAAATTGAAATGTATTTTTTTATCTTCATTCAGTGCAAGTATACCGTTATTACACTCATGTCCAAAATTAGTAATAAACATATTTTTCGACATAATTCTAAATTTTCTCCACTAAAACTGATAGAATTTGTATTTTATATATATTGAAGATGCGTACTACAATATCAACCTTCGGCTTAGGAAATGGAGTTGTTTAGCATTAGTTTTTGCAGAACAACTGGAATGAGACCGTTAAACATAATGTCACTCTCAGCTCTATAGGGATGTGGTCCTTGAAGCCTGTGTGATATTGTTTTGGGTGCTATGGGCCTGACATGCATTTTTGTCGACGATCATTTTATGGACACAGAACTCACACATTGTTCATGAATTTCATGAAGAAGAGAATATTTACCGTATGAATTGGTCCTCCAAGTCTCTGGATTTCAATTTCATTGAATATGTTTGGGATGGTCTAGGTAAAAGCCATTTCTCAGTGTAGCCCCCCTTCCAGGCGTTAAAAGTCGCGCTTTTGGAAAAATGGACTTAGTTGCCACAAGCATTAATTGACACCTTCATAAACAATACGACAGCTCGTCAGAGGTTCTTGCTCTCGGTGCTAAGGTTTTATTTTAAGGAAAACATAACATTTTACAAAATATAATAATATTGTTATTGATATAATATTGCAATAGCATTTACAGTAGTTTTTATTAAAAAAACACAACGAGATAACTCGAAGCCTGGTGTCACTGAATAAGATTTCTATGCTGAGTGCCACTCACGAGTTATCTCATTGTGGTTTTTTTTCGATAAAAAATCTTCATATACAAATATTTTCCTTTCGTTTTGCTTGATTTTACAAGTTGTACCCCTGAAATCTCTTCCTCATCCTCTTGTCTACCAAAATCTGTAGGAGGTAACGATGAATGACCAATGCTATCCATGATAAATCTAATTTATTATTATCAAACTTAATATTCCCGAACAAGTAATCTATAAAAAGGAACCCTTGGAGTGATATAAAGAAAGCAACTACCTTATGTGAATAAGCGCACGAAATCCGAATAGATTAGCTTTAATCAATCCTATCCTATTAATTTTAGAATAACTAATTTAGTCTAGTAGCTAAAATACGTCCTTTAGTCACGATGCGTAATTCTAATTCTTACCATAGTAACATTGTGTTCAGCTGCTCTGCTCCGTGTGATCTACGATTATTAAACTCTAAATTTATATACACTAACTAATTTTCATCTCATGGTTTCTTCCTGAGAAGTATGGCCGTGAAATAAACGCTAATGCTAGCCCAAAGATTCTCCATTAGGATTAGTTGTTGAAAGTCGCGTAAAGCCCCGTCACAAAGCTCTTTACCTAATTTTATATGACGACAATCAGATGTGTAAATGTTTGTCAGATTTTCATGCAGAAGTATAATCATTTTCGATGGGAAAAACCTAAAAGGAGATGGTAGTTACAAAGAGTTGTAAAATACTGATAGGTAATAATTAGCATACCACAGAAAAACCATCTGTTGATACAAGAAAATCACTCTTCTCTTCTTCGAAATCTTCCTGCAGAAAGCATACAAATTCTATAACCAAAGAAATTGAGGGAATAAAAAGATAATGATGCATCAATTTAGAGAACCAGCTATTGTGCAATTATTTGATGGTGAAGGCAGTGAATGAATGAAGGTTCGTTCTGGCTACCTTCCGTTCCGAACGAATGCGAGTACTTTACCGATAACGCCAAAACGATCGTCTTCGTGTGATGTTGGTACTAGTTCATATAGATATCACACCGCCACATACTCTCCTGCCAGTGTTTCGGCGAATAGGCGAACGAATGATACCATATCAGTGGCGAGCATGTAAGCAGTTTCGTCACTTGGTGGGTTGTGTAACTCGTGCGTGACGGCTTGAGAATTGCGCCATTTGTGTGAAACGGCTTGAGAATTGCGTCACTCGTGCGTGACGGCTTGAGAATTGCGTCATTCGTGTGACGGTTTGGTTGCTTTTGTGGTGGATAGATGGCGTCATGACTACGGCACGCGAAGATTGCGTGTTCATATCACGGCCAAGATCACCAATGAAGGAAGGAATGTTCGTTCTGGGTACCTTCCGTTCCGAACGAATACGAATACTTTACCGATCACGCCAAGACGATCGTCTTCGCGTGATGTTGGTACTAAGTAGTTCATATAGATATCACACCACCACAGCAGCAATGCAGGAGAACGTAGCAACTATAATACAAATACAACTCATTTTCCTTACTTAGTACATCTTTCTCTACGCCTGTTTTTGCACTATATAAATTTTTCATTCATCCTTTTTAATAATTCCTAACTCAAATGAAGATATGTAATTAATTCAAAATTTAACCCAAACTACGAAACATTATGTAGATGGCAGTGAATAGGTTAAATTTGCCAGTCTACTTGAAATTTTTGAAGTCCAGTGAGTTAACTCGAGTATAAACAATTTTTTTCGTGCATTTTCAAATTTTCACAATTTTGTTATGAGAAATATTTTAAGGCGACTTTAACAACTTTATATGGCGTAAGAGTTTCGATTCATGAAAATAAACAATTCTTTTGATTCGATATTCTTATAATCCTGGTTTCAAAACGAAAATATGTTCTTAGCTGTAAAAATACTTTTATTTAGGATGCAAGTTTTAAAAGATGTCTTTCTTTAAGAAGGCACATAATAAATAGAGTTTATTTTAAACTGGGTGAGATTATTCTGAAATTGAAAATGCTTCTGAAAATCTATGAAATAAAATAATTGTATAAGTAAAAATAAAATAATAATAATAATAATAATTAAAAAAAACAGTTTGATTCTAATACAAGGCAATCTAGAGCCAAATCGTATTACACTTCCTAGCCAATGAGAACGCTTTCTCTTATCAACATAAAATTCTACTTGTCTTATCCACCTTCCCAATTTCCCCACTGCTCAAATCAAGAACTTTTTTTTGTATATGAAAGCAAATCTTCTATGTTTCTTTTGCAAGACATATCGAAATACATTCTAGAGAGGGGCCAGAAGATCATGGCGTGATCCAGTTGCCCCATAACCTCAACGCCAATGGTAAGCAATTTTTCTTTTTGCTGAAAGTAAATCTTGTAAGATATATCAAATATACAGTGCCTAAAATATGACGAAATAAAATATGAATATTTGAAATGAACAACAACAAAGAAAAAAGTAAAAGTTCCGAAACAAAATCTTTGGATTGCTATTCTTAAATTTTATGAGAAACCGAAATGCATAGTATCATAAATATTTTCAAATCAGTAATTTCTGGCAAATCATTCAATTTGATAAAAATATCAATCAATATTTTTAATTTCGTATAAATAAAGCCTACTTGTTTATTTATACAAAGTAAAACATTTCGAATAAAGAATTAAATATTTTTTTTCCAGTGAAATGCGAAATATTGGGACACTGAGATTGTATTGCACTGAAAAAGTGCAATACAAATAAGAAGAAAACTTACAGAAATATGTCTTAAAATGTACCAAAATTGGAAACCGAATAACTTGATAAGACCTACCATCATATATGTAATTGACCCTGAAATATCAGTCAAAGTATTAACTTATCGGACGATCTCCAACATATCGATCAAGATAAATATAAAAAAGTTGAAGTCACTTTCTTTGCAGATAAATGCAGTCAATTGACCAATGTTTGTTATACGTATGATACATAACTTTGTCGTTTACAAATACTCGCTTTAATTTATAAAATACAAGCTTTTAACTAATAGTACCTTTATTCAGACGATTGCAACGAATGATGAAGGATCAATGAATGATTATAGTATGATGTATGATTATGCCATTAACAAGAATAGTACTTATTTATTACGTTACCACTATATGCTTTTGAAAGAATTTTTTTAAAAAATTGCATAAATAAGATGTAATCAGAAAAAAAATAAAAACAAAAAATAAATAAATCTCATTAATGTACAGGGGAGTCATTGAACACATTAATAGAAATTACCTTATAAAGTACATTTTATAGCAAATTTTACAAAATTCTAGCTGTAAATTTTTTTTGCCCAAAATGTTTTTAAAAAAAGACACATTCTTTATTGCGTACTAGCTGTACCCCCCCAGTCACACGTTGCTGTGGCTCAGTACGATTAAAAAAAAAGAAATGAGAAAGCACACATTTCTAATATTTTTAACCATTTGCACTTAAGTACGATTCTTTTTCTAAAAAAATATGTATAAATATGCATAAACAAAACTTTTCTAAACAGATTTCAGTTGTTAATGGAATACATGATTTATTGTAATTTCTTTTTGTCATTATATTATGAACCTAAAATTGTTTATGCTGTCTCCATAATGGAGACTTAACCCTTTATCGACCGACGGTACTTTTAAGTACCAGTCACTTTAAAACTACATAGAATAACCATTTTTATGTATACTCTGACGATACTTAGCAGGAATATTCTTTTAAATCCCCTCTTCCAAGATCTATGGCAGCACGGGTTCTATGATGAGTATTTTAGCAGGGAAGGCGAATATAGTTTTATAGCCTAAATTGGGTTTTCAGCGGATTGTGAAGATAGTCATTTTCATTCAAAAAATAGTTAATGTCAAAAAGTAAGAATCTTATATTTTTGTATGTAAATGAAGACCTTAGAAAATGATTTGACTATATAATTTAAGTGAACAGTATGTATAATTAATTTTACAGTCGAATATCTTTAATTAATTAATTAACTCTAACTAATTAAATTTCTCAAAGTTGAGTATTTTGTTTATGTAAATCGCTTAATTTTGAATGAAAAGATTAAAAAAAAATATTCCATGAAAAACACTGCAGTAAATCATAATGCGTTCGATAAAGGGCTAAGCGCATTAAATTGGTTTTTATCGGTGAAGTAGCTTTTGCAATTTTGAAAAAATTGACCTTTTCATGCCAGTAAAAATTCCACAGAATCCCATTTAGTTCATCCTTGCCATCACCCATAAAGTACATTTGTAGGAATTTATGTTGACTATCTGCGAATAGAAGAAGGGAGCCAGATTTATGATAAATTTATCCTTTCATTTTGAACGTTGGCACGAATTGTTACAATTTCTATTCCAAACGATGTTTATTGGAAACGTGAATTGTGATTCCTGATGTTAGACTGGAAAGGCTTTGATTCCACAGTTTATCAAGCAATCAGAGTTTGTAATATGTCTCTGGTCTTTCTTCTAGTTGAGGCACTTTAATTTTTCTAGTGGTACAACACATGCCTTTTGTTTCTCCATTAAATTTCACAGACTTGCAATTAGGACACACTTCAGTCATTGTGCCGATGAGAATATCCTGGCTCAAACTATAATCATCAGCTGGGTTGTAACGAATTCTAGATAATTGTAATCATGTTATTGCTTTGCTGAATGTTATGTTTGATGCTGTTTCTCGTTGACATTTTTCAGTCATACGCAGTCTACTGTGTTCCTTTTGTTGAGAACAGAGCTGATCTAATGTTGCAAAATGCTAATGCTGTGCTCAGAAGTGTGCATTGTCAAGTCTCGCTGCACGTTGCTCTGCTTCTTCCTCGGCGAGTATTTGAACCATTCTTTGTCTGGTTTGCTTGCTCTTCCTAAGTTTGATGTGCAATCACTCCTCAAATTGTTTTTGTTAGGCGAGAGTATCATGACTTGGATTTTCTTCAACCTATTACTTTTATGTACTGAAGCCAATTGACTGCACTTAAAAAAAAGGAAAGGTTAAAACAAAAATGAATGAAATTGCAAAGATGTTTTTATAAAAGGAAAAAACAGGGATAAAAAGAGGGGGGGATAATAATAAAAAATGCAAACGAAATATATAGCTTCAAACATAAATCAACCAACTCGGCCCAATTCCAATGCAATGAGAAACAGAATATTTCATTCCATTTAAACAAATCATTCCAAAGTGGTCAATTTCGCTGTATAGTTTGAAGTCAAATTAACATTATAATTGACAGAACTCAATTTCCGTCAATTGCACTGAGAAATAAGGCAGTTAAAAAACTAAATGAAAAACAATGAAAAAATATACAATATACTTGCATAAAATCAACACTGCAATAAAAACGCAGCTCAATACCAATGCAGTGTAGTACAAAATATTTAAAGTGACGGCCTGTGATCAAAATATCACCGATAATTAAACCATATAATTAATGACACGAGTTACACTTCACAACTAAATCAAATTTGTGCATCCTTTGCAAGAAATTGGCTGTCTGCTTTTCTCCAACAGAGTTAGGGTAGAGATATAATTCACATAGCTGAAGATATTTTGTATTGAATATGCAAAGAAAATTTAAATATGAACATGGATTTCACAGAAGAAATCTACGTCAAAGCCTTGATAATAATTGAAGGTTTTTGCAATTCTAAATTTGACTGGCATTTGCAATCATTATCAGCAATATTCAGGGTCTACCTTTAAAATTGAGCAGCTTAGGTCTAGACATTGATTGCTTCTCACATGGACAATTATTTGTGCTGTGTTCTAGAATATTCGGTGATGGTAAGGATGAATTGAATGCAAACTGCGGAATTAAATACCGGAAAAATTAGGTTCATTGTTTCTGAACCGCAAGAGCTTATTCACTGAAAAAAAGACAATTTAATGCTCATTGAGGCCTCCACTATTGAGACAATGTAAATAATTTTAGGCTCATAACAATAGGGCAAAAACAGACCGTTATAACTTCAAGAGTATTCCGTCAACAAATAACAAATGAAATCTGTTAGAAAAGTTTTGCTTACGCATATATAGTTATACATATTTTTGCTCATATAAAATCATACCGCAATATCAGAAATGTATGCTTTTTTATTCCTTTTGTTTTAAACCAGATTGGGCCACAGGAACGCGTGGCAGTGTACAGTTTTTTTTTAATAAAAAAATCATACCTTAAGTGCAAATGGTTAAAGATATTAGAAATGTGTGCTTTTTATCCTTTCAACCAGACTGAGCAACAGCAACGCGAGGCTGTATACAGCTAGTTATAAGCATTATATCAGATAGCCAACTAATATTTTGATGAAATGACCATAAACAGTTTCAAGAAAACCCAAATTTATGTCAGAAAATCTTAATTTTGCCATTTGTATTTCAAGATTAACATCAAATGAAATTTAAAAAATTGCCTAAAACATAGAAAAAAAAACATACTTATCATGAAATCCCGTCAATTAATTTCGATAAATTAAGCCGTAGTCAAGTGCAGAAAAATATTGTGTTTCAACATGCATGGAACGATTTCTTATTGAATGCCTATCGCAGCATTTGGCGATGTCTTTTGATTTGAGATAAATGTTCGACAGGGATTTAATTGGTGCTAGTTTGATATCGGGGGTAATAGCGCCAAGTCGTTGTTTATGTTCGCCAAGATGGGCGATAACATTACAATATGGTTGCCTTAATATTTTTATCGTCTGAAGATGTGGTTGCCAAGGGGATAACGTACACTAGAAATAACTTTTATTGGTTTTTTCCCGCTGTAACCTTTTTAATTTCAGACGATTTTAATAAAAATTTCTAATTTCTGTAAAAATTTAACCATTTTTAGTGTAATTTTTCTAATGTTTGCGTCTTCTGCTAAATACTGTGTTATTTTCGAATATGGATATTTCTAAAATGAGAGAGAGTACTAGAATATTTTTTTTCTTAGAAGAATAAGTGTTGTGCTTTTAATTATCGCTATAAATCGTTTAATTTTCGTTTTATTTTACGTTTTAAAAATGTTTTTTTTACGTTCTTTGTTCGATGCGATTCGTTGAAGGAACTTGCACTGCAAGTTTCATATTGCAAGCTTTCACTACTTTGTAATTAGAATTATTAATTAATTTTAACATACATTATGTAATTATTTTATTCATGATGTAATACAAAGTGCAATTATTACTTTTTTAATAATCATCTAATATTCGTTATTTATAATAGTTTCTTTTAACAATTATTTATAAATATTATTACATATTTTGTTATTTATTTATAATTAATATTGTTATTTATTTATAACTATTACTGTTATGTATTTATAATTATTATGTTATTTATTTATAATTATTATGTTATTTATTTATAATTATGTAATACGAGTTATCTTATGCATTATTTTTATTTTTTAACAATTCGACGATTATTCTTTTTTTATAATTACTATTAAATTATATTATGTGATTATTAATTCTAATAACTGTTATTAAATCGTACTAAATAAATATTATACATAATTACGATAAAATAATATTATAAAATTATTATATGCTGCTTATAATACTATTATTACTACATGTTACTTTTTATTACATATTATTGATATTCATTATTTATTGATTGATCTAGGTTATTCTCAATCTCTTCCTATATCCGTTATTTGAAATACATTTCAAAGTATTTCAAAACAATTGTTTAAAATTATTGTGTATCATTAAATTACCGTTAGGCCGCCATATTGGATTTCATTCCAACTACAGCAAACGCTGCTAGGCGCAATTTCCCCCGATATCAAATTAGTTCCATTTAATTTAGGAATACTGGAGAAATATAAAATAGCCAGAAATATTTTAATCGGTAAACTACTCGTTTGTGGCGTGAATACAAAATCACGCCAAATAGATCTTTTACGGCCTGTCTTATGTTATCATCATAATTTTTAGAAATTTTCTAAATTTCAGATAAATCTGTAGTCTACAGAAGTCAAATACAGTTATAATCTTCTCTTAATATAGAGATAAATAACTTTAGCTTAAAATTACAGAAAAAATACGTCGTAATGTATAAGCAAAATCGTAAACATTGCACGATAATATTATCACACAGAATGTTGCCAGAACTACAAAACAAAATTTGAGTTGTTTGATGAATATTGATTAAAAAAAGAATTCTAAATAAGTATAAAAAAAAGAAAAATTGGATAAATATTCCTACCGATAAACATAAGTATAGTAAAAATATGTAATAATCTTGAAAAATCGCGTGTAAAATATAAATTTTCACATTTAGTGACCGACGTTACATCATTTGACGTCACAGCACCAGAAAATCAATTTAAAAAAATTATAAAAAATTACGATGTAATAAGTACATAAGAACCCATCCGGATTCAAATGCAACGTTGTGTCAAAATTTGAGAGGAAATGGTTCAGTAGTTTCAGAGATTAGTGGCTTTGAACAAACACACACTACATTTTTATTTATATAGATAACTAGGGATTGCAATATCGGACCAAAAGTTCAATACCGGTATTCGGTATTTTTTAGATCATAAAACGGCGCTGGATGTCATTGGGAAATGGAACGCGAAGCGTTCCTCCATCCCATATCGAGATTGATGATGTGGCCTGATGTGAGTGGGCCTGCCTGAGAAAGAGTGTCCTTATTGGTGGATTGGACATGGCAAGAAAGCGTGGTTACAGGAACGGAGTTGTTCTTCTATACAGTTTCGGCGGGAATGTCCTGAAGATGTCTGAAAGGCCCTGCTGTTTTTAGATCATAATACCGGGATACCGGTTTTAATACCGGTGGTATAAATTTTAGAAAAAAGAAAAAAAAACACTCAGATGTTTCTTTGCTTTATTTGCCAATGTTATGAGATAGTGTAAATATAACAAAAAATAATTTGTAACTCATAAATTATGACAGCATATAAATAATTACATTTACTTTAATAACTCTTGAACATTTTTACACTGTGCCACCATATTCTTTTCATTATATAAATAATGAAACTAAACCGAGGTATTATCAGTTGATTTTTTTATGTTTTGTAAAGTTATTCTTATTCAATTTTATGGGTTATTATTTATGAGTATATATATATTGAATCTGAAAAAAAATTTTGAGCCCTAAAGTATGATATGTAAATACAATGTGAAAACAAACTCTGCAGTTTAAAAACTATTGAAATATTACGCACTTTCTTCACAACTACAACCTTGTTTTCCCTGATTCTAATATCAGACTACGGATCCTGTGCGTGTGCAGTATCACTCTGTGCTGTAATAAAATAGTTTTGGCCCGTCTCTTTCGATGATTCACATATTTTATCACTTACCTTGATTGTACGATGTAACTTTATATTCACAGCCAATTATTTTCGCCTTTTAGGGAGACATAAAAACGAAAATGTACACTATTTTGCAATGTTGGTGATCCCTGAACATATAGTGGAGACAATTTAAAACATCTCTGGTAAATACCAAAAAAACCGGTATTTATATACTTGTGAATTCCGGTATTACAAAATTGTACAAATGGCTCAAAATAGCGGTATTCTGTATCCCGGTATACCGGCTTTGCAATCCCGGCATATAACAGATTTAATTATTTAACAGAATGCGAAAATAGAAGGATTTTATTTTAATTTTCAATTTTAAAGTTTTTATACTATTTTTTATTTCATAATCATGGGAAATAAAAATTCTTAAATGTTTGCTTTTTATAAGTACACTCTGCTTGGTAGGAAGAATGTTTTATATATTATAAAGGAATTACTCTCATTTTCCCAAAAGAATTTCATGTTCGTACCTATTTTCAAATGGTTGAAAATTGTGTGTGTGTATGTATACACGTATATATGCTCATACAATTGAAGCATGGTAAAATACCGAGCCTCACATTGGAATAGGGACAGAGCTAATATCGACTTTTTTGGATTATCTTCCCTTTTTCATTTCTTCCTAAGAAACAAATCCCTGTTGTTTATAGAATATTTTCAAGAATTTAAATTCTCTTGCCTTAAAGAAAAATCCCACCTTCACAACATAGGAAAAGCCGGATGAGAAGTATTTCAGTACCATGGTCAAACTACATCTGTTAAAAACACTAGCACAAATAATCTCACTATAAGAATGAAAAATGTAGGCAAATCAAAGATAAAAAGAAGAAAATATCAGTGCCCGTACAGCATACGGGCAAACCGGTCGTGACCAGCTTTCGGTAGCCTGTTCGGAGTATGGGGAAACCAATTACGGGGTTAATACAACATGAATGCACTTCAACATACATACTTCCTCATGACTTAAATACACGTGTTATAAAAAGTGTTTAAAACAAGTGTAATATATATCAAAAAATTTAAGTCAATTCCTACTAAGATCAACAAAGAAAAATTTTATTTTAGCAACTTTTTATTAAATAGTTAGAATTAATATAAATATGTAGTATATACATAGGACAGAATCAAAACATTAAGTGGTAATTAATTTTTATTAATTATCATTAAAGTATCGTATTGTCATCGAAAACAATCGTGTGTATAAAATTTCAGTTCAAGTGAATGCTTTAAAACGTGAGAAAAAAACCTTTTCAAGTTTAGATACAAGTCGCCAAGAGGGTCGCTAAGTCGCCAAAAATGATGCTAGCGTGGCTGTATTTGTAATTTTTTAAATAATTAGTTTTAATCCGGTAATTTTTATTAAATATAATTAAATTATTGTGTTGTCATCCAAAATAATCATGTATATAAAATTTGAGCTCAATTGAGCGCTTAAAAATGTATTTTATTAACGATTGAAAATTCCACCAAGATAAATAAATAAATATATAGATATTGTGAGCTAATAGTGTAGGAATTGAAAAACGTGTATTTTTTCAAATACTTTAATTTCATACACGTATTCACACATGTTCTCAGTTTTTTTTTCACGCTCTTCAGAGGCAACAGTTTTTAAAATGTTCTAACCCCTTTTCTCACTGTTCGATTAAATTAATTTGGTTTTGAACTGCCAAGAAAATGAGAGAATCTATATTAATGTCGTACTGAAAAGCAAAAAAAATGACTTATAACAACTACAAGTGACGAGGGCTATTGTCGACGAACCTCGTAATTTTATATCTCGATCGAGTGGCGAGAACACCATCTGAGTTTGTACTCCCCTTTAAAATACCAGACCTCGTCAATCGAAGGATTTTGATCCTCGACGGTTTTAATGTGCATCAGTCCCTCCGCGTGACGGGTTTTCAGTGGTGTTCGGGGATCGAACTCATGACACGCCAGCCTCGAGTTCGTGACCATAAATACTAAACTACCACAGTGACACTCAAAGAAATGATCTAAACTGTTTGTTACACTTATAGAAGGATTCATTACCTTTTCGTGTATGAGAAATTTTAGATAAAATTTATATTCCAAAAATGCAAGAGCTTGGGCACATCTTTCACTTATTTCGAACAAGAATATTAGTTCTTCTGATGTAATAAATACAAATACAGTCCGACCCTTATTTAACGAATTTAGGGATTTAACGAATCTTTCCCTTTTTTTCCTATCAAAATGAAGGCACCCTCCCTATTTTACGAGTAATAAACTCCGAATTAACGAATTATTTCAACAGCTGAAAAGTTTTTGTTATTGGTTTGTATTAGAAAAAAAGAGATTTTTATTCAAATAATATATCCATTTTGTCCGTAACAGAAAGACTTATTTTTATACGCAGCACATTTCGTCGGGAAAAGGCTGCACATCATTAATATAGCTCCTGTTCCCAAGTCATCCGAAATAAGGAACATCATGAAAATATGCGCATTATTATTTAGACGCACATCCCAATGGTGAAATGAATAACAAAAAGGATGATATCGAACAAAAAAATGATACAAAGAGAAACAAGAGACTAATTTTCCAAAATTCAATAAATGGTTTGTTTTTCAAAGAACTTGAAAATTTTGTATTAAACCTCTTTAAGTTATTTTGTCTCTCCTTGATTTTTATTCAATACATGATACATATCTATATAGATAATATAAACTCTAATAAACTTAATTTTGTTGATATATATATATCACATTATCCTTTAACACGAAAAAATATTTCAGTCCCCTCAGTTTCGTGTTAAGAATAACTCTGAATTAACGAATGAAATGTTCGGTTCCGATGATTTCGTTAAATCGCGGGATCTGACTGTTTTTACAAAATTATTTCTTTAATTTAATTTGTTCATATATTAGAAATGAGGTATTTATGATGATACTGAAAATGCATAAAACATTAATTACCTCCTCATACAAGTTAATAGACTGTTTCACATACCACTGCCTCAATTGTACTGGCTTATAACAATCCTACTAATACATATTGATAACTGATAGTGAGCTCGATTTGCAGGCAGGGAGGAAGGGCATGAAGCATGCCGATGCCAGGTGTGAGCATCCCTTTAGTAGAAGAATAATCGAAAAACGTGATACTTGCTCCACATTGGCAGACTAAAGAATAAGTTTTCTCCAACGGGATTTTGGTGTAATTTTAAATATGCAGTCGGACCTCTATGTAACGAAGGTGCTAAGTCCCGAAAAAAAAGTTCATTATATGGAAAATTCCTTACATAGAAGTTCATCTTTTAATGTACTTTATAAACCATATAAAACAAATTTTAAATTCATAAACACTATATATTAAAAAAAGTAAACATCCACACCTTTTTTTTAAATTAATATATGTTTATTTTATTTATCTTAGCCATAAAAAAAAGGTAAGAAATAAAGAAAAATTGCAAGGAAAACAAGAAAAAAGGAATGTCGAAAAATTAACTGTATTTTCAATATTAAGAAAATAATTTTATACTAAAATTAATGAGTTTTAAGGACATTTTCTAATTTAAAGCATACAAGTAATATTAAACATACATTATTATATAATTAAAACACAGGGGGACAACTCCACCGAGGGTGAAAGAGGATATCGAAGATGTTTCTAGTGAAGTGGGCAATGTGGGTTAAAGGCTACACATCTTCGACGAAACGTTCAGAACTTTATTGCTTTAGGCGAGTTAGGATCTTGTAACACCAAGATTTATGACCACCAAAAAATGTGTTAAAGAGAGAATAATTTGAAATTTTTTCAGAAATGTACTTTTAAAAAAAGGGAAAACAAAAATTGAATCACAAAAGAAAAAATTCGTTATATAGAAAATGCATTTCGCTATAGAGAAGGTATTTTACGAAGAAAATCGTGAAATGTTCTTGGTTCCTGGAAAAAGTTCGCTATATATAAAAATTCGCAATATAGAGGTTCGTTATATGGAGGTTCGACTGTAAATATAACGAATTTATCGCGAAAGTTCTTCCTCCTGTAAAACACGTCGGTACACTGTATTCAATTCTTCTATTAGTTCACACTCGGCTATATATATATATATATATATATATATATATATATATATATATATATATATATATATATATATATATATATATATATATATATATATATATCTTGTTCGAATTTTCAATCATTATAATACAATACATTTTATTCATCCACTCAAATTCAAACACATTTTTTTAAACTTGTAGTGGATGGCACTTGACGTTAATACAATTTTTTCAAATATTAATTCATTAATTCTATTTAATTAATGAATAAATAGTAACAAACAAAAATAATAGTCCAACCCCCTATATAGAAAGGAAACTAGAAAATTGCGAGGAAAATCGCTTTCTAATTTGCGACTTAATATTGTGATTCTGTCATATGTATAAACATATTTATATCAATTGTAATTATTTAATAAAAAGCAATTAAAATAAAATTTTTCTTTGTTGACCTAAGTAGGAATTGACTAATTTTTTTTTATATTATTTGTTTTTAAATAAGTGTTGATATCTTTTGTACATTAATCAGTTATTTTTAATGCAAAGAAATTATGATTGTTTTAAGTTATAATGAACAATAATTAATAAATTTAAGTATTAAGATAATTTTTTTAAATGTAAATACCAAAGCAGCCTTTTAAACAGCAGTTTTTTCTTCATTAGAACGAGAAATAAAATTGAGTGGAGGTACTAAAAGACATCAATATACTTAGATATTAGGTTCTATTTTTGGGGAAGTGGAGAGCCTGTACACGTTTAAAGGCAACTTAAATTATATATAGTATATATATATATATATATATATATATATATATATATATATATATATATATATATATATATATATATATATATATAACTCATTATCACTCTGGTAGTGGAGCACTTATCAAAGATACCAATGGGTGTGTTAGAAAAAAGAAAAGAAATCCTGATTTTAGTTCAGTTTTTAAAAGTGAACTCGTCGCTATCGATGAGGGACTAAGTTGTATTCTGTCTTCCTTAGACTATAAGTCCATCTGGATTCTGTCTGATAGTCGAAGTGCAATCCAACATTTGTCAAACTGGAGTAGCGTTGGTGATAAAACTGTAGAGCTTCTATTCTTAATAAATTTAACCAAGTCTCAGCATCTTGCGATGTGCACTTTCAGTGGATCCCATCGCATGTAGATATATGGGGTAATGAGTAGGCGGATGCCTTGGTGAAGGAGGGTGCCAGAGAGTCTCTGGCTACATCTAATAGCCTGACTTAGCTTGAGCTGTACTCTGCCAGAAAAGATAGTGATAAAAAGACTTGACTATTTCCCCCGGTTCATACTTGGTATCGAGCTGATTCCCTTGGAGGATCCCTTGCTTTGAATTGCGACAGATGCACCCAGACGGCAATTTCCAGGTTTCTTAATGGACATTTAAGAAGCCTTGCCTTCCATGGTGGCCATAAAACCCAACCGATTTGTCCAAAATGTAACATTGAGCATATTCTTGTATGCCTGGGGTTGTCCTCGGATGACTTACTAGGTCTTCCTATGCTTGTATATGACTTTTTGAGGGTGAATAAACTATAAACTCATAAATCTCGTCTAGCAGAAGCTCGACAAGAAGGTAAGCAACAAAACACACACATATATATATATATATATATATATATTAGCATATATATGTCACGAACTGCTGAGAGATGTACATTTTAATTAAGATACTGATGATTTTGAGGAAGTCATTTTCATGATACAATTGATGAGGCTTCATACGTTTTACAGTTTGGTTTATTTTTAGTAGAAGGACACACTAAATCATCTCTCTCACTCACTCACTCAACGAGAACAAGAAGCGGCTTCAATTTTTCAGAAAAATGCAACAATTATACAAAATGCCAACCGGAAGCTCCCAAATCATATGACTTCCGTGAAAGGCTCCTTTAATTGGTCGAAATACATTAAACGATGTAGTTTATATAACTCATAATTTAAAAGTGTTGTGCACATAATTTCGAAGTGTTGAAGTTAGACTTAAATCCCGTTAGGTGGGTAAACTAGGAGTTATATTACTTATGCAAAGTCCTGGAGAGAGTTCAGGACCGTTACAAATTAGAAAGCCCTCAAGAGAAAATTAAAGTGGCCTGGTATAAATTTAACGAACGACAACATACAGTTGTCTTTCTGCTAAAATTAATTTTAAGAAAGTAGTTTTTCTTGAAGATACTAGGTCATATATTATGTCTGGTGGTTTTGACGTTTTGCACGAGGTGTTGTTGCACCAGGTGCCCGAAAATTTCAGAGATCTAAAGATAAATTAATTTTTAAGATATGTGAAATTTTTCTATTCAATATTTTAGTTTCGGTTTCATTTTAAAGAATGATACATTTTTAGATTGATTTAATTACACATTTAATTTTTTTCAGTCTGAAATGGATATTAACTGCAATTGTCATCACCAAAATCATTCCTGTTTGCTTATGTTTTGAATTTTTTGAGTTCCCTCATAGTAAAGTAGTTAGGATTGATTTCAAGACTAATATTTATTTTTACACATAGTTTATTTAACTTAGAGGTTTTTTACTTTGTTTCCTTGTTGAGAAAATGTCACGGTCAAAACTTTCTCAGGTTGCAATGAGAAACAATATTTTGAAGTGATGGAATACTACTGAAAAAAAATGATGTATCTAAAAACCAGCCTTTCAACACTTTCAGCCTTGCAACACGACATACAAAAACAAGTTCTCTGAATACAAGCATCGCAAATGAAATTGAATATTTCCATGATTTGCCAAACAACATTATTTTAAACATGTTGTAGTTATATATTAAGTCGTACAACAAAAACTCAAATTTGATTAACTACTTTGATTTAAAACTGAAAAAAATTAAAATTTTGTGTAGAAACTTGTCGAATTTTAGCTTAAGTTATAGTATAATTATTATTTTGTATATAAATGCCAATGTGTTAAGATTAAGATTAAGCTGAATAACTTGTCGTCGCGCGTAACAAATACTATCAATATTATGCAAAAATATATCATGATTTAAAAAATGTTTTCATTTATATTTAATTAAAGTAGTGTTTTAATGTAGTTGGTATACAAACACATTAAAATCTAGAGCTTTACGGGTATTATTTGTATTTCCTGTATGACTTTAGAAACTTTAAATGAGTTTTTCTCAGGTTTTTAATTTTGTAGATGTAAGTCTTTTTTCCTGTTTATAAGATAGAATTTTGAAATTTTTGTATATATTCCCAAATATATGTCCTATAAAAATTAGTATGTATTTGAGTCTGAGATCTTCAAAAGTTATTTTTTTTTAAGAAAATGCTTAAGTTAATATTTTAAAAACTTTTGTTTTTTCCAGGATTAGCTATAAAGGGAATGTCCAGGAACAGATTTTCAAATTCATACTTTGCTCGCAATAATCTAAGAAACATAAATGACTTATAAATTGAAAGAAAACTTTAAAAATTACGAATTTTAAGTTTGAAAAATTCAAAAATTCTTAATTGTTTAAAATTGTAAGAAAATGGCTGGTCACGAACGCTGACCATTTTACTTTCAGAATAAACTAAATAATATAATCTGAAAGTAAAAGAATAAATTATTTAATATGATTGTTTCCAAAAAAAGTTTTTATAAAGGCCACAGTGGCAGTCTTAATGAGACAGAATTTAGGATGTACTGGTGATTTTTCCAAACATTCTTTCCCATTATATAAAGCTTGCTTAGATCTACACCAAGTTTTTCCCTCTTTGATACTGCCTATGTATTTAGTTTTGTTCGCTGGAAATATATCATGATTTAAAAGATGTATCATTTTATTGCATTCAGCAGTGTTTTTAAGGATACAATGCCATAATAGTTCTGTAGTGTATCGATACATTATATCACTTAATTTCCTCTATCAATTGAGTTTTTTCGTTTCTCAGGTTTTTAATTTTGAAGACGTGAACCTATAAAGCATTTTTGAATATTAAATGTGTTTACTATTAAAAGGAAAACGTAGAAAGCAAAATTCACCAAATCCTTTATTTTTATCCGACTGATTTGCGACAACTTTTTTTTAAAAAAAGGAGATTTCTTTTTGTTTTTTATATTTATTTAGTATATTTTAAGAACAAAAAACAGATTTTCAAAAATTGTTCGCAATAAAAAAAAAAATATTATTATTACTTTAAAAATGGGAAAAATTTTAAGTTTAAAAAATGTACGAAAATTCTTTATTTTATAAACGGGGCTGCTCTGTACAAAGATTTTATGAAAAAATTCTCAATTTTTCAATTTTGATGTGTTATTTTGTTATTATTGTTTGAAGTGACGTTTTTATAACGATAAGAGATATTTTAATTTTTACAAAAACTAGAGCACTTTATCTAAGTCATTATACGAAATTGCTTAAAAAACATTGACTATTTTTCTTAAAGAACTGCAAATTTTGAAATAAAACAGTTATTGATAAATCTGAAGATCAAAACTTTTTCTACTGTTAGCAGAACATAAGCAAAAAATTTCTGTAGTGTATAATTATTTTCAAAATTTTTGAGCAATCGCGGTCCCCGTTTGAGTTTTTCGAAAAAACACATTTCGAGTAAAATGCATTTTAAAGTTTGACATCTTGTGTAAAGTTATGGCATTTGCTCTTTTTAAACGCTTGTAGTTTTTGTTCTAGTGGAGGGAAAATAAAGTACTTGGTATTGTTATTAAGTTAGTAAAAATGGTCTATAAAATAAAGATTTTTCATAAAAATTTGCCAATTTTTTAAAAAAATCATGGTTTTAGAGTAGTCGGATACCTTTTAAGATCAGAATCATTGGATTTTCCCATACTTTAAATAATTTAATAGGTAAATTATATTTATTTCTCATCTATCCAGCATTAATTTGGTTTCTGAAACATCTTTAATACACTCGTGTCCGTAAACTAAGGATAATGAAGTTCAGGCAAACAAAGAGACAGAAGTAAAACAAATTTGACTTATTTGTAAAGTCTATTTATTAAACAAAAGGTAAAGAGCAAAAATGATGCTATATGTTTGACATAATTAATAAAAATTGCCATTTTTACTCCCTGGAACTAATTTCAAAAAAGAACCTATTCACAAAAAACAGTATAACATGGTTAGTATGATGGTTAATAGTATGTCTCCCGAACGATGCAATACAAACCTTACAACGCCTAGGCATGCTGAGTATCAAATTATCAATCTGATCTTGGGGAATATTACACCACTCATCTAGCAATGCCCTCCAAAATTCCAGTAGACAGGTGGGAGGGGGTTGACGGGCTGCAATTCGTCGGGCAAGCATATCCAACACATGCTCTTTTGGATTCAAGTCCGGTGAGTATGCTGGCCAAACCATACGGGTGATATCCTCTGATTGAAGGCATTCGTCTACAATGTTTGCACGGTGAGGATGGGCGTTGTCATCCATAAACAGAAATTCAGCACCCATGGCGCCCCCAAACAAACGTACATGATTTTCCAGAATGACATCCCGATAGATGTGGCCTGTCATCGTTACACTCTGAACATGCAGGTCAGTTCTGGAACCAAGAATAATTCCTCCCCAAACGAGCCATCCTGTACCACCGTAACGGTGTCGCTCAATGGTGTTCTCTTGGTGGTAACGGGTACCTGGCGCACTCCATATTAAAGTCCGGCGAGAATTAGACTGCAAACTAAACCTGGAATCATCGGAAAACATCACACAAGACCACTGCTGTGGTGTCCACAATGGATGCTCTCTACTCCAGGTTAATCGCAGGCGACAGTGAGTTGCGGTAAGTGGAACACATCTGACAGGCCTACGAGCATATAGACCAATGTGCCCTAAGCGTCTGTACACGGTCTGCCTTGAAACTGTCGTACCGGTAGCTGAAGAGAGCTGACGAGACAGGTTTGATGCTGTGCTCCGTCTGTTTCTTTTGGCAGTAATTGCCAAATACCGGTCCTCATTCAGCGTTGTAACTCGGGGGCGACCTGTGCTGTAACATCTACTCCCATTACCATCATCTTGGAATCGTTGCCAAAGCCTGGAGATGACACTCTGGGCGATTCCATGTTCCTTGGACTTTTCCAGCTGGGTACGTCCACATTCCAGTCGTTAATAATTCTACCACGTAAAAAATCATCCAAATGCTTCCTTTGTGCTATAACTATGCGGTTATTGCACTGAAAGGCTTTTAAAGCGCTTGTGAACAATTTTACTCCTTTGCCACCATTTCTTATATACCCCTCTCTTACACACTCGTCATTGTGACGTACTATCCGCACCATTTGGTGGTTTCCTGTAATTTGCATATTCTTCTTCAAGATGTGTGTGATAATTCTACAAGTGAAATTTTTATTTTAGAGTTCAATTTCTGTGTGATTCTGAATTATCCTTAATTTATGGACATGAGTGTAAATTAAATCAACTCCAAGATAGACCAAGTGCCTGAAAATTTCCTGACAAGTAATCCAGTAAATTTTAACCAAAATATTTTTTGTGTATAGATTAAAATATAAAGTTTTTTCTATGAGTAAATTATTGTTGTATTTAACTTGTAGAATCTTTGCAAATAAAATATTAAAAAGTTTGATTTTGAATCCTCTTTTTATTTATTTTTAAAGAATGTATATATGTGATAAAGCATTGTTGATGATAGATACAACTAATATTGCTTTTATGTATTAGATTTTTCAGTAGACTTTCTCTCTGTAAATTTATTTTTATAAATATGTGTTAAAAGGCCCATGTACGATCATAGATTCCCAAAATATCAAACTAAGTACCTAATCATTGTTTTATTCCTGAAATATATTTATAACACTCAGTTTGAGAAGAATAAAGAACATCTCTACTCAAAATAAATAGAAACAAATAAGTTAAAATTAGGGGAAATAAGATGCAACTGTAACAAAATATAAACTTTCTTCATCATGCTTGGCTTATGAATTGCAACTATAAAATATTCTACAGGAAGCCTTTAATGAAATAAATTTCTCATGTTATGTATTCTTTGAGCATATGTAACCTCTACTCTAACATGCTTGACATGTAAGCTTATAAGGAAAAAAATTAAAAGATTGCTTCACTTCTAACTTATTTAATAATTTCAGTGAAAGGGAAGTAAAATACGAGAATAAACAGAATGCAATAAAATCATAAAAATGTTTAAATAAAACCAATGTGGAATTTTAAGCACACACAAAAGGAAAAGAAACACTAGTTTGTTATTTGTAGTTAATAAAAAAAGAAATGTTGATTTCTTTTTCTAATGCTTATTTTAACTGTAAATAAAAGAAAAATTATTTTTAACTAAAAAAACAGAACACACACACACACAAATCTTTTAGCCACTACAGGCATCCAAAGTAAAAAATTATAGGAGACTGTGTAAGCAAAAATAAAATAAAGTGTCCTGGAAATATGTATTGAAACAAATACATTCATGTTGTTTCACATCTATTATTGAATATAAAAACTACTGGAATTTTTTTTAACACTTCAAATATCATGGGATGAAATTTTTCATTCTTGTATCATGAAAACTAAGCTGCTTAGACTACCAGCGGAATTGTAACATTTGATATATTATAGGATTAAGATGGGATCACACAAACTTTTCATTCCTGTGTCGTAGAAGTTCGCTGTCAGAGATTAAAGTGAGATTGTGAATTCCATCTGTACATGTTTGTCTGACTGAAGAAAATGCTGAAATGATTGATATTTCTTTCAGAATAAAAAAATCATTTTCCGTATTCCACGACAACGAGAAACAACCGCTCATAGCTCTCAATATCACGGGCATTCAGCTTAACACCGGAACATTGGTGATATTGACGGCACATCATTTTATCTATTCATGACATCTAGCCCGTGTATAAGATCTGATAAAAAAAGTATCCGATCTTTGGCCAGAAAAAATTCTTAATTAATTGCGGTATTAGGATCCTAATCAAATTCAAAGCAGTCCAGCATTCCTCCCACTGCCGAAAGCACTTCTTCTCATCTCTACTTTAAAACGAGATCCTTTCAATGGTATTTTCATTTTCGGGAACACCCAAATGTCGCGCCCAAAGTGGATAGTGTCCAGTGCAACTGCTGGAAGAACTGTTCCCCGACAGAAGTTAGGGAACAAATTTCATGCCACTCTGTGCATGGTCATAAAAAATTGCATGAAGAGAAACTGTACTGATCTCAACTTGTTTAACAGCAGTTTACTGATTGGCGATAGTAGCTGGTAGTTAACGACCCTCCTGGATTTAGTCCCAACTCCTTTCGTGTTTGGTGTAGACAATAGGCTGGTGCGTCTGAAACCGACTCTGTCGCCGTATCTAGTATATCATCTGGAGGGCTATAAATCGGCCTGTCACTTTGACACCGAGGGTAGGTTTTTATCTCAACAGGCCGACATTTTTTTTCATTCAAATAGATTGCGTTCCACATGTGTGAAGTGAACCGACAATAAATATTGTTCACAGGAGTGTCTTGTCGATAGGTCGTGTTGCCCGAACGTTATCAGAGGGTCGGAAAAAAGGGGTGTGTCTTCATCATAAGCCGCCTCCAGAATCGGCGAGACATATGTTTACCTCCAAGCATGAGGGAAGAATACACTGTCTCTTTTGGAAGATACAATGTCCCGCACGGGCATTCCGGTCAGCCTGTACATCAAATTTAACAAGTATAGTCGGGAAGTGTTCTACTAATGAGCCGATGCTACACCGTCAAAGAGTGTAGCTGGAGCATGCGATGGACACACCTGGAAACTATTTGATATGTGCACTCGACATGATCAATGCATCGCCTGTCATTTGTTGGCGGTAAAATTACTATTTTAATGACATTCATATAAATATGGATACACTTGAAAGCCTTGGAAATATTTATTTTGTGAAAATGTGCATGAAGTAATTTGTAATGATGTGTTAAATTCTAAGCATATACGTATATGTATTCAGATGAATATACTTACGTTATGACTAGTTCGCAGTGATTCTTCTCTTAAAAAGTTTCGAGGATTATGATAAGTAGACATGAACACAGAGGGACAATGTGGGGTTGGACTAGTCTGTACACCGACTGTTGATGTTAGGCCTTTTTTCACAGCCAGGGACAAATCCTCCTCATTTCTGCTGTCAAAGCTGGAACCTAAGTCGTGGGAAAACGAAAAAGATACATGAAATTTCAGAATACCTATACAATCAATGGTTTTTTTAAAAAAAGAAAAGGTACTTTTTACAAGAATTTTGAAGACATAACTACCAACTTTAAATTATTCCTATTTAATTGCTTCAATAGAGTAGGATACAATTATAAAAAATATACATATAAAACTGGAAGGAATCTCAGTGTGTATTCCATTATATTTTCCAAACTTTTATATCTATTCCAAACTTTTATACTATTGTCAATCAAACTTTTTATACTTTTATACTATTGTCCATTAAACTATTACACTTTTATACTATTGTCAATCAAACTATTATAATTTTATACTTATTATATTAAATCAAATTTTTACGTTATCAGAATCTTCCGTAGATGATATATCTAATAAACGCGTATTCTATACCAGCTTACATTTAAGGTATCCGATTACGTTCGGAACCGATATTTAAAAAAAACGCATAAATGGATAATTTTCGTGATATTTAGAATCACTCAGATTAGAACACATGCATAAAATTGTTTTAAGGACATTTTTCAAAAATATTTATTTAAATATAATATTTTTGCAAAAAATTAACTTAGAATAATCTTTTTTCCAAATGTTTTCCTTCTGTGAAAAATAGTTCTATTATAATAATATTTTGCCTGTCTATAGCTCAGACCTATCTACAGAGGCTCAACTAGAATTTTGGAAAAATTCACATTATTTTCAGAGTTACCACCACTTCAAATAATTATTGGTGTTTTTTTCTTAAAATTGCTCACCTCTGTTGTCGTAAAATATGAATAAACCCACTTCTAAGTTATATATTTCAAAAATTCTAGTTGAGCCTTTGCACAGAGGTCTGAGCTATGTACAGGCAAAATATTATTCTAATAGAATCATTTTTCACAAAAGGAGAACATTTAGAAAAAAGATTATTCTAAGTTAATTTTTTGCCAAAATATTGTATTTAAATATATTTTTTGTCAAAATGTTCTTAAAACAAATTTATGCATATAATCTAATCTAAGTGACACTAAATATCATAAAAATTATCCATTTATGCGCTTTTGCAAAATCACGGTTCCGAACGTAGTCGGATACCTGAAGGCAATACAAAAGAACCTTTTTAAACAGTTTCAGGTGAATTGCTTTTGTTTTTATAGTCTCATTAGAAATATATAGCTTGACGGTAATCAAAGAAAGCATTCAAAACCATATAGAATACAGGATGCATAATCTCAATGGTTATAAACTTTCACGAGACAAGTAAAATACATCTAGACGATTTGAAATGACATAGGAATGCAAGGTTGGAAACACTTTCCTGTCGCGATAATGAAGACACAAGAATAAGAGGTGAAAACATGTTTATTCTCTTTAGTACAGCAGAAATACTGGGAAAGTATTTTGCTAACGAGCGCGATAGATTGCGCTAAGTAAACAGAAGCATCAGATGACGGGGCATGCGTGCAAGCATTTTTTGATGCCGCGTTCACTATGGAGCTTTATTTCACCTATCAACAAAGTTGTTGTAGGATGGAAAGTTACAAGAACGCTGAGCTGGCTGATATGCATCCGCATATCCGTTGATTGCAATAGACGAGCTGCACATCGGTTGTACGCTTAACATTACTCCTGGAGGCAAACTCTCAGCCACGCCTTGTTCCCACGCTTGCACCAGAGATTGTCCGAAAGCGGATCCTTCATCGTGAACACACTGGAATGTGAGTGAAGAGTAAGAACACCAAACAAGGAGGAGTAATCAGGATCAGGTAAAGAACAATCACAGTACCAGTATGCATGGTATCGTCAGTAATGATGGGATTTCACATATGAATTACTTGTAGATCCTGCATACTAACGACGTGCACTCCTATCCCCCCGACATGCATCCGTATTGTTCCTTTAATGCTCTTTTTTCTTAATTTTTTGCTGTTCTAAGGATAATAAACATGTTTTCTCTTATACGTTTCCCGTCTTTCTCGTGTTTTGTGTCGTCACTACCTCTCTATGGAAGCGTTTTAAACCACGCATTCCTATGTTATTTTCCATTGCCTAGGTCAGGAGTGGTGAACCTTATGTGGATCAACTTCCCATTTTTTCTTCAGAGATGTTTAATGAGGTATAGTGGTCCCGTAAAATAATTTTGATTTGTGATTTTTGAGATTACAATAAAACTAAATACTACCAACTTAAAACTCTATTTACTATGAAAAATACATTTTGTGCAATGTATAGTATTATATATAAATGTTTTAGTTATACGTGTAGTTCAATTTATAAAGTAACATTAGTGTGACTTCTGTTGTCGCAGAGTAGATGACAAATAATTTATATAAGGATTGTAAGATGTTACCTTTAACACAGAGTGAATGCTGAATAGAAGTCATCGGCCAAACGGTTTCTACGCGAGAGAGTTTTTAATGCTAATCATCTCTGAACATAATGCATAGGTAGGTGAAAACATAGTTAAAATAGCGTGAGTAAATTTCTTCAAACAGTTGAATGTGTCCGGAACCGTTTTACACATACTATATTCTACATAAAATTGTTCCAAAACATGAAGCAACCACAGCTTTGTCGCCTTTACTAATCATGTCATAATTCTCGGTCCACCAAGTTTGAAATTATCTGCTACTATCTTGCACTTATTGTGTTTTTTCTAAACTAGCCATGTTAAATAACGGTAGAAATCGTAAATATAATACAAATAAACTTAAAAATATAGTTGTGTCAACGATATTGACTATGATACGTATACAAATTTCTCATCATTTGCCATTGTAGTCCACGATGTAACAGAGGCAAGACAATAACAAGCAAGTGTGAACTGAATCTGTCCTGAAAGTTATAAACGGTGATCTAATACACCCTGTATAACTCTTTAAAAAAGAATATTTCCAAAATAAGCCAATTACCTGAGTAAAATGATTTTTAGATTAATATTTTTCAAACGAGCTAAACAAAAACAAGAAAAAAAAGGAAAGGATTGCTATCTTTTTACCAAAAAATGGATGTTTTAAATAAACGAAAAGTGCCGATAAAAAAAGTCCAAAACCGATTAAAATACCATTTAGGTTATTTAGCTAACAGGAATCGATAAAGCTAGAACGTACAAAACGTGAAGTAGAGGACTGCTAATTTCATTTTTACTTAGTTTAATCTAACTCAATTCAGTTTTATTGATGATTTTATTCTACAATGACTAATTGCGTGGTGCGATGCGTTTTGTAGTTTGTATCGTCACTACAGATCGTCATGGAAAGGGACTGAAGAGCAATAAATCGACCGAAATTTGAATTCCTATTATTGGATTAGTGGGGAAGTTTGGAAAGTGGAGTGCCCCGACTCTAATATCTTCGTCATTTAGCCATGAGCCAAAATTATGAGGTTCGTCCCCAGAAGGAAGATTTAACAGATTTAACATACATCAGCCCCCCCATCCCTCTACACGACGTGTCTTCAAGGGTGCTAGACTAGGCACGACAGTCATGAGTCCGTGACCTTGACCAATACTAGTGGAGTAACAACCTCCACACTACGGGGTGGGGGCAGGGATTCTAGGGGGCCCAAAGCCGGACTGATCCCCAAACTTGATTTTGCAGGGGGCCTATTAGTCTCCGTTATTCCACCGACCTCTAGGATACCACGGCCACATTTAACTTTGAAATTTCGTACTTGCTTGAGTTCTCTGGTCGTTATCGCCCTTGTAATGTGTATGTGTCGCAGGAAAATGATCAAATTAGGACTTACATCGAATTCCTAAGGGAGATTATGAATTCACGTATGATGTTAAAATAACGTCTCTTTGAGGTCATTTCCCTTATGTAAGTAAGTGATTTGATCAAATACCCGAACTGTTTTAGTGAAATGATGAGATGAGCAAGTCAGCCATTTATTTTTAAAGATATAGGGTTGATATTTAAGGGATCGATAGTACTAGTGACAAAATCACTTACTTTCATCATGGAAAAGACCTTGAAGAGTCGTTATTTTAACATCTTGAGTCAATTGATCCTGTCCCTTAGGGATGATGTGAAATTCCTAAGGCAGAGGTTCTCAAAACTTTCAATACTTGCGACCCAACATTCAATCATAATTTTCATCGCGCCCCCTTCCATACCATAACAATGTATTGAATTCAATAATACGATACTTTGATGCAAAACCTACAATAGGATTCACACCTCTTAAGTTCTACCCGCACATATAGACGTCTCACTAAGCTAAAACGTTATTTTTCCCGGACGTATATATACGTTCTGTCAAAAATACAATCTTTTCTGTGCACTGCTATCCATAAAATTATTCCGAAGGCTTTGGAATGCAATAAAAGGACAGTGTTTGTGAAGGATGTACTTATTTCAGAGGATTTGCTTATTTATTAATTTTTCCCCGCCCCAATACATCACATAAGCACGCTTATGTGGAAAACGGTGGCATCGGGAAGCGAATCGCATAACTTTTAATCGGCAGTTGAGGTATTAATTATAAACCGTACAAATTATCAAGATAAGAATTAATTTTTTACATAGTTTTATATATGACACAAACATGAAATCCCTGGTAATTATTTACTTGTTCCTAACTTAGTATTGTTAAACTAATTATGAAATACATTGTGCAGTACTGATACTTTTATAAGGGTATTATATCACTGTAAATATGTATTCTATTTTTTACTATGTCAGAATGTATTTTTTGTTAGTTTACTTTCAGTAAATTAGTAAATTTTTTTAATAATCTTTTGTTTACGACTTTTCAATATGCTCACGCCCCTTCATAGAGTTATCACGCCCCCCAAGGGGGTGTGCCCCTCAGTTTGAGAAACGCTGCCCTAAGGGATAGAGGGGTGGAGACACCTGGGGGGGTCGAGTCCTTGTACTTCCTAACCATATACCTATCGATCCCCTAAATATCAACCCCATATCTTTAAAAAAAAACGAAAAATGCTTCCATAACACTAATATTTTACCTATATATATATAATTAAGATTTCTGTATAGAGTTTGAACTAGGACTTATATATATACAACATTATCTAGAAGTGGAATATATATATATATATATATATATATATATATATATATATATACACTGCTGGACAATTGCTAAGGACGGATAACACTATCATCCATAGCAACCACAAAATGAAAGGAAGCAAAATGTAGAAAATTAGAATAAGTGCTTGATATTAGTAAGAAGTATGAGTATGCAAATTTTTTTTCCACATCTGTTCATCACGTGATAGCGTTCATAAGAGCTTTAAAGGTTTTGACGCGTTGGACAGTTGTTGTTTCAAGTCAAAGTTTTACAGGAAAGATTTAATAGACGAACTTAAAATTTTTGGCATGTCTTCCCGACATCACATAGATGATTTTATGCGTGGCCGAATTATTGGAAAGATCGAAGAAGGGCGAAAAATAACAGATGTTGCCAGGGAGTTCGACATCGCTCACAGCGTTGTTTCACGGCTGTGGAAGTCATTTAAAACTACTGGAATGTGTTGTAGACGGCACGGGGAAGGTCGTGTTAGAAGTACGACGCCTGCAGAAGACAAATATATCGTCCTATCAGCAAAAAGGAACAGGCGCACCACAGCTCAGCAGGTGGCAAATCAGTTTCTTGCTGCCTCAGGAAAGCAGATCTCCCGAAAAACTGTTGCCAGACGTTTGAGGGGAGGAGGACTATACGCACGCAGACCTGTTGTGTGTGTCCCATTGACCAGACAGCACCGTACTGCCCGTTTGCGATGGTGTTGTGAGCATCACAATTGGACTGAACAGGACTGGGCATGCGTACTATTCTCAGATGAGAGTAGGTTCAGTCTGTCATAGGAATGTAGACGCCAACTGATCTAGCGCGAGAGTGGTACTGCTTATCGTCCAGAAAATATCCAGGAAAAGGACCGATATCCGACATGCAGTATCATGGTGTGGGCCGGCATCATGATCAATGGCCTTACGCGCCTACATGTGGTTGCGAATGGGACTATCACGGGCCAACGATACATTGATGAAGTTCTACTTCCTCATGTTCGTCTTTTCCGTGGTGCTGTCGGTGATAAATTTGTTTTCATGGACGACAATGCAACATGTCATCGAACACTCGCTGTTCAGGATTGTCTAGACAGCGAGGATATTCAACGTCTCGTATGGCCAGCGCATTCTCCAGATCTAAACCCCATTGAAAATGTGTGGGATGCTTTGGGGAGGCAAGTTGCTGGTCGAAACTATCCTCCGACACCCTCATCCGTGCACTCACAGAGGAATGGGATAATTTGCCTCAACAGCTGCTGAATAATGTTGTGCAAAGTATGGTACGACGTGTGGAATGTTGCATCACACTCCACAGTGGACATATCCCGTACTGATACCTTTCTTTAAGGTGCCTGCTGACTTTTAGATGCATTGTTCCATTTCTCCGTACGCAGATCAAATGAACATTTTTTTTCTTTCAGATGTTTCAGAGCTTTTGTACTTTCCAGAACAATAAATATTCTTTATTCTAATGTCTGAACAGTGTGGCAACTATATTTTATCCTACTAGGCCTCATGTCTCGCTTAATGTTATGCTACATAGCAATTTGTGATCCGTCCTTAGCAATTGTCCAGCAGTGTATATATATATATATATATATATATATATATATATATATATATATATATATATATATACATATATATATATATATATATATATATTAACCCTCACTTTTATATAAATTATTTTATATATTAGCTGTCCTAGGTCAGCAATGTTTATAATACAGAAGCATCCATTTTATAATTTTTAATCTAGTGTCCTTCATTGTATGATCTTTTTACTGTCTATGTGTTTTTTCCGAATGTGATTGATGAATGATTATCTCTTGTTCGTAGAGATTTAGACTATAAATATGTATATATATGTGTGTGTGTGTGTGTATTAATATATATATGTGTGTGTGTGTGTAATAAAGGGTGTTTTTTTAGAGGTTTAGAAATTTAAATTGCAATAAAACAACGATGTGTTATTCGATTGACATGATTTTTTTTTTATTCGAAAGATAATCTTAAGGCATTACATTTTAAATATGATTTCTGGCATAGCACTGCCACGGCTGGCTCGGATGCAGTCCAATCTGGACGTCCAATTTTCGATGACTTTTTCCAACATTTGTGTCCGTATATCGGCAATAACACGGCGAATGTTGTCTTCCAAATGGTCAAGCGTTTGTGGATTATCCGCATAGACCAATGACTTTACATAGCCCTACAGAAAATTGTCTAGCGGTGTTAAATCACAAGATCTTGAAGGCCAATTCACAGGTCCAAAAACGTGAAATTAGGTGGTCACCCAACGTGTCTTTCAATAAATAAATTGTGGCACGAGCTGTGTGACATGTTGCGCCGTCTTGTTGGAACCACAGCTCCTGGACATCATGATTGTTCAATTCAGGAATGAAAAAGTTAGTAATCATGGCTCTATACCGATCACCATTGTCTGTAACGTTGTGGCCTTCATCGTTTTTGAAGAAGAATTCCACCAGCCCATAAAGCGCACCAAACAGTCAGTTTTTCTGGATGTAACGGTGTTTCGACATACACTTGTGGATTAGCTTCACTCCAAATGCGGCAGTTTTGTTTGTTGACGTAGCCATTCAACCAGAAGTGCGCTTCATCGCTAAACAAAATTCGCTTATGAAAATCGGGAACAACGGCAATCTCGTTTTGGGCCCATTTGATGAATCTATGCCTTGCTTGATCATATTTAAAATGTAATGCCACAAGATTATCTTTCGAATAAAAAAAAATTCACGTCAATCGAATAATAAATCGTTGTTTTATTGCAATTTAAAGTTCTATACCTCTAAAGAAAACACCGTATAATTCTCCCTAGCATCTACCTTTAATTAACTCTTTTAATAATATTCAAATAATCTTTTAATTATTTAGTTTGAAACTAACACTCTGATTTTAATCCTAATCGACTAATAATATTACATCTTAAATCCCTTTCCCGCCCCTTGTAACCAATCAGAGCTCTTATTATAAAAATGTCACGTGGTCTTCAACGTCACGTATAAAAGCCGATGTCTCTGGAAACCTCGCTCTCTTCGATCATTTCTCTGTAGCCATATAGCCGGCTGCACCGGGTTCTGTGTGTGTCTTTGTCTGTGTTGTGTCATCCATGTTTGCTTCTTGTATGTGTAATGCCGTCCCTCCTGGATCTTTATGTGTTCCCAGATGAATAAAAGGAATTTCGATTTCAATGAGTGCCTCTTCGATACTACCCTACTCGATCATGCTAAACGTAGAAAATCACACCACTGGCCACACCCAACCTTTGGTTCTCCATTATTTAATGAACCACTCGCCACGTCTTACAATAGTTTAACCAACCTTCAGAAATATAATAGGAATATATATATATATATATATATATATATATATATATATATATATATATATATATATATATCAGAGTAGAGAAATTTTAACGAACACACCACCGATTGTTATTTCAGTTGATCGTAACTCTAAAAATTATGCGAGTTTTCTAAAAATCCTACTTTAGGCTTTGTTCAAATATTAGCTAAAAATATAAGCAAAATATTACAATTATAGAAGCATTTTTCATAAAAAGGATATGTTTCAAAAATATTTCATTCTCACTTCATTATTTTTGTCAAAATAAAACTTCATTTAAATAACTTTTTACTGTAGTAATAATTCTGAAAACAATTTTATGTATGTATATTATACTTCAGATGACACTCAATATCAAAAACATTATTCATTCATTCGCTCTTTCAAAATCACGGTTCCGAACGCAGTCGGATACCTTAAGTATAAGAATAACGACCACACACTAAAGATAAAATTTCGAATCATTCATGAATCTCAAGAACTTAATCAGCTTTCATCCCTTTCCCAATTGACGTTGTTAAAATATTAAAACCATTGCAACAATGATTCTTTCCAAATCACAAATTTGTACACAAACCCTGTCATTTAACCATCCATTTCTTTTCCTTCAAATTTCATCAAAAAACCAAATAAGTACTTTTACGTTATTTTATTTTACGACACCACTGATTTCCCTTTCTCGCCACGAAATTTATGGCAGCCTATTTCGCCAATGAATGGGTGCAAAACCCATAAAACGACGTCGCGTCGTGTTTTTTCAACCTGATTTCCCTATTCTTAGAAAGAAACTGACCATTCCCATCGGAGCAATCATCTTCCTACGCCTTGAGACAACAAATACTGTCACTTACATTACCTTCTCTGTAGCTGGAGATTTGTGGGGACACTAAAGGTTCTGGCAGCCTCAGAGTATCCTTGTCGATATCCAGAATTGGCAATATTTCGTTCGACAGAGAGCTTGTTGGCGACATAACTGGCGAGTATCGAGACACGTCTTCAAATGTGACAGGAGAATATAGGGATCGAGTGTCGTGCGAGTCCAGCAGGAGTTCAACGTTCAGAGGTTCTTTGGTGAAGTCTGCTTTGATGGGTTCAATCAACTTAGGGGTTTCGTTGTGCTTTGTTGTGTTTGGGGGCTTTAGGCGGCCGTGTAACCAATAGGTCTTCATTTCTCCTTTGCCCTGCAGAAAGAAATGTTTATGTTAATGAGGGAATATCATCATATAGTAAAATTCCTTTTTAAGTGATTAACATATCATCAATCAGATCAATCTGTGAAGTGTTGGTTATTGGGTACCAGTTTTTTAATGGATTTGCCTTTAGAAGACAGAATGTGGATTAAAAAGGAAAAATTGAAGTTCAATCAAAATTGGAATAAAAATAAAATTTTTAGATTTCTGGCTTTCGCCTAACAATGTAATTTTTTAAATGGATGTTATGTAATGATATTCTTTATTAATTCTTATTATAAAAACCCCATTTGGAATATTGAGTTAGTAGTGCAACACAATATTTTTAAAAGAAAAAAAAGTGAAACGGTATTTTGTGAAGGTATTTAATGCGAAGATTATGTTAATAGAATTAAAATGTAAATTAATTTATAGGGTTCAAAAGAATCAGCTCAGCAATAATAAAAACAATTTATGGTTTTCTTTCTCATTTGCTATTAATGTAGGGAAGTTACACTGGAAGTGTAGGAAGCTACAAAGTTCTTAAAGAAATGATACATTTTTTCTTTATTTTCTATTTTTATCTTAGAAATGATTTTAAAAAGTACTTTTTATCTTTATAACAAAAACTTACATGTTAAATTAATCCATCTTCTATAAGTCTATTTTTTAATTATCATTATATGTTTAAATGCAAAATGAAGGTTAAATAATTAATGTATCATAGAGTGAATGTTAATTATCGTCGCAATTTAAAGCAAAACGAGGGCTAATGACGACGGACTTCACAATTTTGAACCACTATTTAAGTGACTAGGACGACCTTTTAGCTGGCACCCCTCTACAAACTTCCACACCAAGCTAATGGAAGGACTTTAAGGTTGGCAGATTTAATATGCATCAGCCTCCTCTTCACGGCGAGTCTTCAATGGCACGCTGGCAGGTGGCTCATGACCATGTCCACTAGGCTACCGCAGTACTAATGCATCGTAAGAGACTGAAATTTCATGCTTTTTTCTGGCCATGGGTAGCCGCGGATCATATAATCGTAATCTCCACGATTACCAAAACCCAAATCAAGCCACATATTTAAATTTTTTTTATTTCATCTTAAAACTAAACTCAAAGCTCAGTGGCCATATAGTGCATCTCACTTTTCGTGACCTTGGGCACTGAGGTGCATGAGTAAATGTCCCAGTCAGGTTGTCAGTCTGATGCGAATCCCCAGTGTCTGATTCCCAAGCATTTTAGTTTGATATAATAGGGTATTTCATTCGCTATGGGGAACTAAATTTCGGTATGCTCGCATGGAAAGGAAATTTGGAGAATCAAGTTCTAGCTCAGGTGTAATCCTCGTCATTCGAATGTAATATAATTGGTGGAAATGAAAGCAGTAAATATTTAGCTTCTATATAATCATTCATCTTACTTTGACAGTAATGGTTCCTCGATCAGATATATCCCATTCAGTTAGGTCGAGTTTTGCTCTGGTTCTTTCGCTTATGTGAATCTTTAGAGCCTATCAGAAAGAAAAACACAGATTAGTTAGATACAGCAAATATCTAAAAGAGCCTAATTAAAGTTACTCTAAATTAGAAAGGTATGTATATTTTGGTCGTAAAAACAGACAAACATTGTACAAAGCAGATGTTGTCCAATTTTTACTATAAATACACTTTTTAAACATGCTTTGGGAAAGAAGACCAAGATTTTTTTCTATAGGTACGGATTGAAAATTTTCAAGTACAATTTCACTGTGGCGTGAACCATCGACAAAAATCTTTACAAGCTAAGACATGGTTTACTGCTTTATATTTGTAAAGTGGTCAGGTGTAACAGTTTATTCTAGGGGTCGGCAACTTATGGCCCGCGATACAAATTTCAGTGGCACTCTGCACTACTCAATAAATATGTCAATTTTTCAGTGGATGGCAGTCGAGAAATTTGTAATGGACCTCATTTGACAAATATCTCCAGAATTATGGACAACTAGCTGGTATACCAGTTCTTCGCACGGGTGAACTGAAAAATTAAACAACACAGTTCGAAGGATAAAAAAGTTTTTAATGAGTTAATTTTACGTGAATTGTAAATTAAACAAAAAAAAAAGCTTTTTGCATATCTTAGCTAAACAAGAAAAAAGAAAGAAAGAAAAAAACACCTTTGTTAAATTTGAAGTCTGTAGATCTAATAGCTGATAAAAAGGATTTTTTTTTATTTATAACTCCCCGTAACACTCTTGACGGACGTTTTTAAAAATACTTCCCTAAGCTGATCTCTGCTCAGCAAAAGTAACACATTGTAAAAAGTTTTGTGTAATGAACGCTTAAAATAGTGTAAATAATTTATATCCGAAAGTGTAATACATTAATATTACTTTCTGTTGTATTTATTTTATGTTAAAATTGTAATATTTGCAAGCAACGCCGTTTCTTAAATTATAATGATGATTCGATGAAAAACATAGTGAAATGTTGACGATAGAGTCAAGTTGGCAAACGTCTAGCTCGAGCTTTATTAGAGCTTTGTAAAACTCGCCTTGTAGGGGAGCGATGCATGTTAATGCTTTATCTACCGCATTATGATTTACTGCAGTTTTTTTCATGTAATATTTTTTTTGGATCACTACATTGAAAATTAAGGGATATACATAAACAAAAGTTTTTTTTTATTTTTGTTGAAAAAGTTGTTAGACTTTCTGCTGTTTATTTTTATGTTACGAAATATTTTTGATTGATGCAAAATTAAAATATAATAAAACTGTAAATCTATGTTATTGACCTCTTTCCTCTTACTCTGCAGGCACTATAGCGGGAATTGAATTGTTTTAAAAATGCCCAGCTGTGGGGCACGCTGAATCCTATTGGAAGATAGGTTAGGCATAGCTAAAAGGCTGCCAATCCCCCTGGTCCATACAGTGATTACAACAGTAGTGCCTTTATTGACTGAAAATAGAGAAATATATAATTTATCCATGATTACTTTGATAGTTACTAAGTGAAAAAGGCTAATATCAGTTATAAAAGAAGTATTGTTGATTAACGTTATTACGAACAAGTTTTCTTATTTTTATTGAGACTCAGTAACTGATAAATTTAAAACATGTCGTATTTCTGATCTCGCAATCCATGTCCATTGTTCTTTTTAGAGCTTTTAAAAAGTTATTCTATGCATAGTAGACGAAATCAAAAGATGGATCTAATTTTCATTGATGCTGTCCACAAAATTGAGCATGTTAACATGAATACACTAGCATAAACGTGCGATAAAGTGGAAACATGTTATAAGTGCAAATTTTTGTTGTGTGGGATTCACGTGAAAGCTTATGTAAGGGATTGAAAGTTATTTTCATCTATAGGTTGCGTAGTATGTGGTGGAATCTGAATGTGAAGGAATAAATTGACGATTGCGAAGTTTTGATTACCTCTAAAAGACATAAGTAACGTAACTTTACACATCGCAGAGCTGTAAAGCTGGATGACGCCATGTAAAGGATGTTGCCAGGGTATTCAAAATCATTGCCAGTGTTGCTCCTCCATTTAGGGCATGACTTCAAACACATGTAATGGTAGCAAATGAAACCCGGGATTTATATCGTGTTTGCATTAGTGTGACACTGTGTATATTGACACACACAGTTGGTCAAGTAGCAAATGAATTTCGTGCAACTACAGGTATTCAGATATCGGAAACTGCTTCTCGACTTTTGAGGTAAGCAGGGTTAAACAGCAGCAATGATATCTTATGTTTAAATTGGCAAAAAAAAGAAGGAAAGCGTAACATCCGTTTTCAATAGTTTCTGCTGTAGCGAAATTGGCCAGATAACGACTGGGCATTTGTTCTTCTCAGAAAGAGTAGATTCATGCTTTCATCTGAACGTACTGGGTGAGTGGTACTGCCTATTGACCCTAAATATTTACGAAAGGTACTGCAAAGTACTTATAATATAAGGATATGGATGATCTCACATTGGAAAATCAAAAGGCTCTATTATCAACGCTTTTGTAGCGCTTGAGAGTGCGGCAAAGGAGAAGGGACTTGTTATTAATGCGGACAAAACAAAGTTTTCGATTACAACTAATAAATCTCCGGATTTGTCTCCTTTGAAGACAGGTAACTATACTTTTGAAACTGTAAAGCAGTTTACTTACTTAGGATCTCTGATCTCATGTAGCAACGATCTGAAAATTGAAATAAACAATAGAATTTATTTGGCTAATAGAAGTTTTCATGACCTCAGAAATCAATTTAAGTCTAAGTTTATATCTATAAACACCAAGTTGAGCATATATAAAACTGTAATCAGGCTTATTGCACTATATGAAACTGAATGTCGGACCCCCAATAAAGCAGAGGAACAAAAGTTGCTTATTTTATAGAAAAATCTTAAGGGAAATCTTTGGGTCTATTCAAGAGAACAATGCATTGAGAATTCCTTACAATCATGAAATTTACAGGAAATATGGCGGGACTGTCAGTGTGAGAACTATAAAAGCATCACGTATTAGGTGACTGGGTCATCTGTACAGATATGTCAATGCTTTTCCTAATAAAAAAGTAACTTTTTTCGAAATTGAAGAAACCAGAAGTAGAGGATGACCACCTACACGATGGTTAGACGTTGTAGAAAAGGACCTCAAACTAATGGCAATCAACCGATAGAAGGCCATCATGACCTATAAGGACAACTGGAGGAGGATCAGTGACTGCCTTGACCTTCAAAAGGCTGTTGAGGGTATGAAGAAGAAGAATGAGCGATCGCCTGGTAAATGACTGCAATCTATTACATAAGATCTATCGATTCATAATGAAATTCCATTTCTTCTAGTTTACCTGTGGGTGACAATGCGACGCATACTGGCCTTGACCGTTTAGAAGATATTCACTGCCTTGTCTAGATATTGTGTTTACCCAATTTATATCCAATTGAAAATGTATAGGATAACTTAAGTCCACTTCTTACCGCTCGATATCAGTCTCCAAAAAGAAAGAATCTCTTCAAGGTAAAGATATATGGAAAAATGACACACAACAGCTTGCCGATATGCCGACAACTGTACCGGTCTGTACGGTGAACTATCTCCTACTAACCTGTTTTAGCAAAAAATGTATGGTTTATATAGCTATGTATTCGTTCTACAAGAACATGCTTTACCTACAGTAAACGTTCTGCAATTAAAACGAAAGCAATTATTTGATGTAGTGCAGCGTTTCTATAACTGTGGGGAGTGCCCCCCTTGGGGGGCGTGATAACTCTACGAAAGGGGCGCGAGCACATTGGAAAGTCGAAAACAAAAGATTATTTAAAAAAATTACTAATTTACTGAAAGTAAAGAAACAAAATACATTATGACATAATAAAAATTAAATAGACATTTAGACTGATATAATACACTTATAAATGGATCAATACTGCACACATGTTTTAGGATTAATTTAACCATACTAAGTTAAGAACAAGTTTAATAACTACCAGTGACCCAAGGGCTTGCCATACATAAAATATACAAACATTAATACTTATCTTGATAATTAATCCCTTAACTGCCGATCAAAAGTTACGCGATTCGCTCCACAATGCCGCCGTTTCCACGTAGGCACGAGTGAGTGATGTAAGGGGGAGGGGGAGGAATAAATAGACAAATCCTCTGAAATGAGTAAATCCTTCGCCAAAGCTGTCAAGTTCCTTTTATTACATTCCAAAGCCTTCGGAATAATTTTAAGGATAGCAGTACACAGAAAAGATCGTACTTCGGAAATACGTACATATACGTCCGGGTCAATTAACGCCTTGAGCGAGACGTTTATATACGGCGGTGGCACTTAAGAGATTTAAGTCGTATTGTAGTTGTAGCATCAAAGTGTAGAATTATGGAATTCAATACATTGGTACTGTATGGAAATGGGGCGCGATGATAATTGTGATTGAATATTGGGTCGCGCGCGCGCGCCAATATTGAAAGTTTGAAAAGCACCGATGTAGTGTAAAATGATCAAGCAAAATCCACATCTACAAGTATGATATTTAACAATTCAAGGTTTTTACGCTTCATAAATATTTGTTCGCCGTTCTATGGTTTCGTCTGCCGGTGTAATACATATCTATTTCAATAGTATATTTAATTCAAATGATGCATCGAATGCTTTCACTTCAGTTCCCTCTTGAAAAGAATAATATGGAAAGGAAATTAAAATGATGCTCATATTGTATAACGATGATTATTACTGAATACCAAATCAAACACACTAAGTAACATTACTATCTCTGTTTCGATATATGTGAGGAAATGCAATATGAAAGAAAATGTCCTCATCATTTGAATCTTAAAATTAGCTTTATATATACATATATATGCACACACACACACATACACACACACCACACACACACACACACACATATATATATATATATATATATATATATATATATATATATATATATATATATATATATATATATATATATATATATATTTAAAAACTCGAAATATCCTATATAGAAAACTGTTTTTGATCTTTGACAAAAAAAATATGAAAGTTTATTTAAGAGCACGAATAACGGTGGCATTACTCTAACGTTCAAATATCGGACAAAATGATTTATAGAGACAACACAAAATATTTACCTTTTGAGAGCAGAAAAGACGCGGAAATGGAAAATTCGATAAATTGCGAAAAAAAAAAAAAAAGAAAAAGAAAAATACGATCTGACTCTGATTTAGCAGGAAAAATCTATTTCTATAAATGTGTCTGTGGTTATGTATTGATGCTATTCATCTTTTGAATTACGTAGAAAGTTTAACTTTGGATATATTGTTCATCCTCACACATCACACTTTAAATGGAAAATTTTTAAAATATGGTGAAAGAGAGAATATATGAATGGCGATGTATTATAATTCCTTTCCTAATAAAAGTCTTTGAAAATTCAAATTATTTTAGTCTCGTTTGAATAATTATGAGGAAATAGAGTAATTATACAAACTAAATTTAAATGTAATAAATATGCTACTAAAATTTTTAATTATTAGAAAACACTTCGGATTATATTTAATATCGTTCTTAGGAATAATTTGCAATGAAAATAGATGAAATAGCTTTTTAAAGCCATTTTTCAAACATAGGGAACTAGTATGTCATCGAGATTGTATACAAAGTTTACCTTGCATAACTTTGAAATTGAATTGACGAATTACTATATGAACTTTTTTGGATTAGTGCTAGTAATAAGCCACTCAAGTTCTTTTAAAAGCAAATTCTTTAATCGTCTTTTATAAATCAATTATTATAGGAGAAGAATAGAGGAAACACACATGATCTGAAATAAGTAACATACATGAAAGCTAAATAACACACAAGTTCAGTGCAATTTTCAACAATAAAGGCCAATAAAGGTCTTTCTTCAATATAAAGATCTTATTATTGATATCACAATAGCTATATATAAGAATCAATATTTATTTATACGAAAAATATCTACATAATTAGAGTGATTTTATAAATATATTCAAGTCGATTAAAAAACTATTTTTGATTAAGAAATTCAAAGCCTTTCAATTTTAAAAAAAATTCCATATAAGGAACAACATTATTCATATTGCATGTAATAGTAAAGCAAAAAACTAAATTCTAAATACTTACGGTAAGACGAAATATGTTAACGAATATTTTTACATATATGAGGTTGTTAAATATATATATATATATATAAAAGATTAATCATATTCAAATTCCTGATGATCACCTTCAACAGAATGTGTAAAAAAGATAGTAAAATATTGGATTTGACTAGAAATGTTTATTAATCATGGCTCATTAAAAAACTGTTCAATAGAACCTTGATCAATACAATTAGTTTAAGAAGTGAGAGATAAAATATATAATAGAATGAATTAGAAAGCTGTCTTGTGTGTGTATATATACAACACAGGGTGATTATAACTAAAGTCCCACTTACAAAATGCTGGTAAAAAAAGAACTACTGGTCAGAATGACTTGAAATTTGAAAGGAATACACTTGAAAGGAAAAACGGTATGGGGCATAATGAAAGTTCCCAAGTTTATCAATAGACAGAGCTGTAAGTTATATAGCATGATTTAACTACAAGGGGCATTTTAAAGCGAAATAAGATGGATTTGGCTATATATATATATATATATATATATATATATATATATATATATATATATATATATATATATATATATATATATATATATATATATATATATATATATATATATATATATATATATATATATATATATATATAAAATATATGCCGTAAAATCCGGTGTATAACGTGCACTTTGAACACAAAAAAATAAGATCAAAATTTACGGGGGCACGTTATACGCCGGTATAAAAATGAGAGCTTTAAAAATAAGAAAATATAAGAAGAGAAAAAAAAAAATGGACTTCTACATATATCGAAGCAATATTTATTTTAAAAAAAAGGATATGAATGTCAAAGATTATAGTTCTAGAAGTATATTATTTCTAAAACTTGCAATAATTGAATAAATGTCGTCAAAACACAAGAATATTGTGCATGTACATTTCAGATTTCTTCGTGCGCATTACTAGACGAATATACCGAAAAATTAAAAATTTCAGCTTGAAATTATAGGTGGGCGTTATATGCCGGATTTTACGGCACATATATTTTGAGGATGAAAAAAATGATAATTGGATATAACTAATTTATTGATTTATGTACACACGTTAAATCATTTAATAGTATTTTGATGTGTTTTTTCAGGTTATCATGTGTACGTCATTTTTAGAATATTTTAATCTATAATTACATATGGGACTTGATAGAGATATCACTTTGTAGTTTGAATATTTACTTCTATGTATATAATATTATTTAGTAAAATTTTTAATTACATTAAAAATAGGGTGAAAAAACAGATTTTCAATTTTCCTTTTAGCTAAAACTGAATTCACTTCAAAAGATTATTAATGACGTTAAAAATATAACCAGAATACTGAAATGTTTTGTAATCTCAACATATTATGTATATTAAAAATAAAATTATGGGACCTTCATACTGATATATTATTATTTATTTCATAATTAATATAACTTTAATTTTAAAAACATACAATATTTCTGACTGAAAACCTGCAACATTCAAATACATTTCCCATGACAAAGTCTGATAAAGAATGATAATAAAAGCATAGAAATACATATTTAAAAGTTAAATTTCAAAAATATTTCATAAAAAAATATTTAATTTTTGAGACTCATTTGGAAAAGCATTAGCAATTTTCTAAGGTAATATACATATAATCATCAAAAATTTACATTTTTAAAAAATGTTTTACGTTATAATTGATTCTAAGAGTGACAAAATTTAAATTTGCAGAATTTCTGTTATGTGGAAATTAATTTCCCAAGATTATCATCATGATTAAAGTTTTGTATGATAATATGTTTCTTCGGCTTAAAAAGTTAAATATTTTGTAAAAATTCTTATTTTGCATAGTTAAAAATTATAAGAAAATTAGGAGCGGGAGAAGTTGCTCAGTAAAGTAAGTAAATTTATGGTTATTTTTAATGAAAATACATAGCAAAAATGTATTAAAATTTCAAATTACATTTTCTAAATAAATTCTCAGAATTATTTTTGTAATCTTGCCATAAACAAGAAATTTTGTTCGAATAAGTAATTAATTTTAGTAATCAATAATATGAAAAACTTAGATAAAAAATAAAACATTTTAATAAAGAATTTATCCTTCTATACATAGATGTAGAATATCTTAGTATAAGGTCATTTAAGACTTATTTTGATAATAATATTTTGTTTACAACATTCTTAGAATTTAATATATCAGAATGATGTAGGTGTCATTTGAAAAAATAATATGATGTCATGAAATAATTTGAGTTTAATTTAGGTTAAAACAGCTATCGATTTGTGAGTATAGGAATCTCCAATTCCTCTGCGATAAATTGGAAATATAATGAATTATCTTTCCTTTGTTAAATTTCTTTTTCTTCATACTTGAAAAACATGTGCGATGCACGTTAAATCTGTCGAGAGCTGAAACGTCCTCCCGTTGGTGTGGTGTGGTAGTTAGGAGAGGGGGTGCCAGCTCAGGTGTCGTCCACGTCACTTGACCATGGTTCAAAATTACGTGGTCCGTCGCCGAAAGCCCTCGTGTAGCTGAACACTGCGACGTTAATATTCAATCAATCATGAACAACATGTACCGAAAAAATGGGAGTATAACGAGCACTTTTAACACAAAAAATAAGATCGAAATTTACGGGTGCGCGTTATACGCCGGGAATAAAAATGAGAACTTTAAAAATAAATAAAGATGAGCATAGAAAAAAAATTGCTTTTCTATATTTTTCAAAATATTGTTTATTTAAAAGAAATGAAATTCCTCACGGACCTAAAGTTGCGTTTCTCAAACTCTGGGGAGGTCGCGGTAGCCAAGTGGTCAAGGTATCGGATCGTGGCTAGTCTTGCCACGAGTTCGAGCCCAGTACCACTGAAGACCCACCGTGTAGGGCAGCGATGCACGTTAAATCTGTCGAGAGCTCAAACGTCCTCCCGTTGGTGTGGTAGTTAGGAGAGGGGGTACCAGCTCACAGGTGTAGTCCACGTCACTTGAACAAGGTACAAAATTACGAGGTTCGTCACCAAAAGCCCTCATGTAGCTGAATAGCGCAATGCTAATATTCACTCACTCAAACTGTGGGGTACGCCCACCTAGAGGGAGTGATAATCCTACGAGTGGAGCACGAGCACATTGAAAAGTCAAAAACAAAATATTATTTAAGCAAAAAATTATTAATGTACTAAAAGTATATAAACACAAGCAAAATACATTCTAACATAATAAAATATAAAATACACAATTTTACTCATATAATCTATATATAAATGTATCAGTACTGCACAATATATTTTATAATTAATTTAACAATACTAAGCTAAGAACAAGTTTAATAATCACCAGGTGACCCCATGGGCTTGTCATTGATAAAATATTTACTTATCTTGAAAATTTGTACGGTTTATAAATAATCCCGAAACTGCCGATTAAAAGTTATACGATTCGCTCCGCAATGCCACCGTTTTTCACGTAGGCGCCTATATGATGTATCGGGGGAGGGGATGAAAAGGAATAAATATATAAAAATAAAACCTTCCCTGAAATAAGTAAATCCGTCAAAACACTATCAATGTCCTTTTATTACATCCCAAAGCCTTCGGAATTATTTTATGGATAGCAGTGCACAGAGAAGATCGTAGTTCGGAAAGACGTATATACACATCCGGGACATTTAATGCTTTGACTGAGTGAGATGTTTATATACGCTGGTGGCACTTAAGAGGCTAAAATCGTATTGTAGCTTTGGCGTCAATGTATAGTATTATTAAATTCCATACATTGTTTCTATATGGAGGGGGATGAAAATTATGATTTAATATTGGGTCGTAAACATTGAAAGTTTGAGAAGCACTGACTTAAAGGTTTGTAGTTCTAGAAATATATTATTTTTCTAAGACTTGGGGAATAATACCTCGAATATAAATGACGAAAACATAAAAGCTTCGCACACGTATATTTTAGGCTTTTTTCGTAAGAAATGGAGGTGCTGCTGCGAGTTATACGAAGATACCTATAAATTAAAAATTACCTAAAAAGTATAGGTGAGTGTTATACACTGGATTTTACGGTAATTCAAAATTCGATGGCGTTTTCCATTTTTTAGTTCATTATAAAATCTCTGAAGCGAAATAAAAACATCTTCATTTACGAAAGAAAGAATGAATTTGGAATTAAAAATGTTATCAATAGCTCTAACACAAAAAGAAATATTATTTCAAAGGGGAAAAAAGCATAAGTTACCAAATATTTTTATAGCAAAGCGTTAAATGGAATTAAATTGTAAAGAATATATTTTTACAAGTTAAAATATTCTGAAATAAACGAAAATTCCACTCCTATCCTGGTCATTCACCAAAATATATAGTCATAGTAATGAATAAACAATGCATTAAATATCGGCCTTTTCAGCAGAGCATGAATTTTTCAACATGCATTTCGAACAAAAAGGTGTATTTCTAGCGAACATACATATGTAATGACGACGTTTAAAGGTCGGTAATAAATTCTGTGGTAAAGCAATAGAGTATGCTCAGAGCAAAGAATTGATTAATTCGTCTGTGAAATATTGAAAGCAGGAAATTATTCAAAATATTGAATAGTTATGTTCCATTTGATCTCTCTGCCGTACGAGATTGCAAAGGACAACCAAAAGGTTGATTCTAAATTAAAATTAAAATTGATGATGACACCGATATTATCATTGCTTTGTGCAATTCAAAAATGTACACTTTGTATAACGCTGTAAAATTTTAAATTAGATCTTTTTCTATAGTGTATATATCTGTATATAAATGTGTAAAAGATATGAATGGGGTCGAAGTATGAAATATTCATTTAAGTTTGAAATGTGTAAAGCCAAAATGTGACAGAATATATACTTGCCGTTATTACCCTTGACGAAAAAAAAATAGTTTGTAATGTATATTATCATTTTGAAATATATCCCAAAAAATCAGCAGGAATTAAACTTGTAAAATAAAAATTTCTCTCGCATATTTTTAAACAAAAATTTTTTTTAAAAATTCTAATTAAATTTTATAATCTGGTTAATTAGAAATACACCGTAAAAATTTTAATGAGGTGATATTAAAAATGAATATTTCATTCTAAAAATTAAATTTAAATAACGTTTGAAACTTACATTTAAAATCAGTTCAAAACAGAGGTTTCGAGTGTGATATACATTGTTCTGAGAAGAATTAATTAGCGTGATGAGCGACGTTTGGAAGGATACCGGTTCAAGTATCATTTTCGTCACTCGACCGTGGTTCGAAAATAAGAGGTCCGTCGCCAATAGTTCTATTGTTGCTTTAGAATGCAACGCAAATTAAAACCAAATGAAAAATTAAATCTGAGAAATATTAAATCTAAGTTTAGTTAGCTGACATTGACAATAAAAAAGAAATTAATTCCTATTTTGTTGATTTTTTAAATCACAAATTCCACTTTGAAGAGCTGTGTTATATTCGTTAAGTATTGTTCGTTTTTATTTTTTACTAACAGAGAGTTACTGAAAAATCAATCTGAATTAAAAATAGACAAAGCACCTTTGTCTTAAAAAAATCAATATTTTCATCGTAAAACACATACGATTCACGCTACACTAAAGCTTGGATTCTTTAATCAAAATTGTATTTTTGTAAGTTATATGAGTACCGAAGAATGAAATAAAGTACGCGCATATAGTTTAACACATTGTTGACATCACCATTGATCCATTATGAAATGCTTAATTTATTCGTTAGAGGAGAGTAAGACAAAAAGTAAAAGGACTTTTGCAATTTCTCTTTTCCAAGGTTCAGCAACAGATCTAATATACAGCGCCAAGGAAGAAATGAGGACAGTGATACTCTTTTTCTCAGGAAATTATTCGACTCATACCAGCCCAGTATAGTGACAGATGTTTATCTCGAAGCAAGATATACGAATGGAAAAATCGCTTCAAAATAGAAGATTTTCTTTATGTGACGACAGTCACATCGAAAAAAAATCGAAAAGATCGGGCAGTCCATCGACGTCAACCACTGAGGGTCGTTGTCGTTGAGGGGTTGAGGGTATAGTGATGGAAGGAGTGGCTGGTTTCCAGCGCAGGAATCACACATTTCATAAACTGCTCTCTTTTCTCTTTGGTGCAGATCGACCATGTAGTTGTCATGTTGAATGGTCCTCATACCCTAAGAGAAAGGACGAGAGTAACGTTGTATAGAAGTGCTGCCCACTAGCCCTCATTCAGTAAGTTAATATCATTTCTACGAAGCAGGTAAAAACAACCCCTCTTTCAGTTCACACTGCTGTTAAGACATCCGACTACGTTCGGAACCGTGATTTTAAAAAAGCACATAAATGGATAATTTTCATGATGTTTAGTGTCACTCAGGTTATGGAATACATGCATAAATTTGTTTTAAGGAGATTTTGACAAAAGTAATTTATTTAAATATAGTATTTTGGCAATAAATTAACTAAGAATAATCTTTTTTTCCAAATGTTCTCCTTTTGTGAAAAATGGTTCTATTATAATAATATTTTGCCTGTATATAGCCCAGACGTCTCTACAGATTGTCAACTAGAATTATTGAAAATTTCACATTATTTTCAGAGTTACCACAAATTGAAATAATTATTGACGTTTTTTTCTTAAAACTGCTCCCCTCTGTTGTTGTAAAATATGAATAAAAACCCACTTCTAAGTTATATATTTCAAAAATTCTAGTTTAACCTCTGTAGAGAGATCTGAGCTATATACAGACAAAATATTATTATAATAGAAGCATTTTTCACTAAAGAAGAACATTTGGAAGAAAGATTATTTTAAGTTAATTTTTTTGCCAAAATATTGTATTTAAATAATTTTTTTATCAAAATGTCTTTTAAACAATTTTATGCATATATTCTAATCTAAGTGACACTAAATGTCATGAAAATTATCCATTTGTGCGCTTTTGCAAAATCCCGGTTCCGAACGTAGTCGGATACCTTAAATATCGTCAGCGCGGTTGGTATTTTCCTTATTTTGCTTATATTCAGCAAGGAAATCTTTTCGTGTTCAGAGACTTTTGTTTTGTGTTTAGAGAAAAAAAGAAATGCATGAAAACACATAGTAGTTTGTTGGGACAGTGGTATTATTTTATGTTAACAATATTTCGTCTTAAGCGTTTTCCCGTTAAACGAATCTCACGGTATATATATCATAAAAGTATATGTATCTAATAAGGTAGTGCTCTACAACTTTTTTATCGCTGTGTACCGGTCAACGTTCGATAATTTTACCGCGGCCCGCTGAGGGAGGGGACGTTGATTGTTTATATTTTAGATTGTTTTGATTTAACAATTTTAATTTAGTTACATTTAAATATGCCTTCAGAATAAAATTTAGTCACACCAAAAATGAATAAAAGTGATTTAACGTGGAATATGAAGTGATTTCTGTGAAAAGTTGTCCAAATCCGAGAGAAATGCACCACTTTAAATACAATGGCAATAGTTTGATGTTCTTTAGGTGGCCCGGCACCATTTGATCCACGGACTCTGTAATAAGGGACTAACATAGACGAAAAATGCGTCCCTTCTCTGTCACTATTAATGGGCTAGTGTGTGAGTGTTTATTAAAAATCTCACTATAAGACAACACGAGGGGTAATAGTGACTGACCTCGTAATTTTGAAATCCGGTCAAGAGGCGAGGAAGACAAATGAGCTCTGCTACCCCCACACTATTACACCAATGGAAAAAACTTTAAGCCACGATGGATTTAACGTTAATCAGTCCCTCTACATGACGAGTCTTCTTTGGGGGTTTGACTCGTAACACGCCCACCAGTACCTTGTGATCAAAGACCACTAGACAGCCATGGCCACGTTAATATCAGCCAACTGCAACTCTTTAATTCTGGTGCCGATATTTTTCGTCCTACTGTCTACAACATATTATTCTTTAAATAATTCACCGGCACTATACACAGTGATTTCCTGTACAGGGATTTGCGGAAATACTAAGCACATTACAAGGTAATACGCTGTATGAAACGTTCATTATCAATTGATTGTAAACATATATGCATTTACCAAGTTCATGTATAGTAATACACCGAACTTATACGCGATAGGTGGGATTGAGGGATAACTGCATGGTCGGGGTATAATTTCGTATAAATTACACAGGTCTGCAAAAAAAACTTTTTTTAAAATTGTTTTGGCTTTATTAACTGATCTTTATTTAGTTATTTTCGCTGATTTCAAAAATGACATGTTTTTTTTTCTATCACGTAAGGCTTGCCTACAAAATAAAGATAAAATATTTGAAAAAAGTACAAAAAACGAAAATTTTGGATTTGTTTTTATTATTTTAACATAAACTAAAAGAAAGAAAACAAAGATAAATAGCTTAAATAAGAATAATAGTGATACACATGTGTTGAAAATGCTATTATAAGTCTTTGTGAAAACGTTTTCTTTTCCCATCGAAGCTTCTTTTAGTACTTTTTCGGTTGTGTTCTTGTGAACATCCAACAGTAGTCTGCCATCATGTTGACATTCCAACGGCCTTGGTATCTGCGCTCCATTTCTTTTATATCCTGATGGAAACGTTCTCCTTGTTCCTCACTTACAGTCCCAAAATTTTCTGGAAAGTAGTCCAGATGTGAGTGGAGGAAATGGACTTTGACACTCATGTTGCAGCCCAATATTTTGTAGTTTTGTAACAATTCAGCAACCAAAGCTTTGTAGTTTGGATCTTTTTTGTTTCCAAGAAAGCCTGTTACAAAAAGTTTAAATGAATTCCAGGCATTTTTTTCTTTCATTTCCATTTTAGTGACAAAAGTTTCATCTTTTAAAAGTTTTCTTATGTCAGACCCAATAAAGATGCCCTCTTTCAGCTTAGCATCGGATAGACCAGGAAACTGTTCACAAAGATACTTGAAACACTCTCCTTCTTTGTCTAATGCTTTCATAAACTGTTTCATTAGCCCCAATTTTGTATGAAGTGGTGGAAACAAGATCTTCTTAGGATCTACTAAACTTTGTCTTTCGACATTTTTAACTCCAGGAATAAGAGCCTTTCCGATTGGCCACGTCTGCTTTACGTAGTGTTGTTTCCTGTCACGGCTATCCCATTCACAGAGGAAACGTGGAAACTTTGTGTAACCACTTTGTTGACCTAATAACATAGAAATAACTTTCAAATCACCACAAATGGTCCATTTATGGTGATGGGAGGTCGCCGGTCCCTAAAGTTACAACTGCAATTTTTACATCTGCCCTGCCCTTGCTGTTTACAAGAAACGGAATTTGGTGAATGCGTCTCTCTTACCCCACCAAAAAGGGTGACACGTTCCCACGCCTAGAAAGGGGCATTGTACCCATAAATATATCGTGGTATCGGGGGTGTCATTAGGATTTCCCGCACTTGGGGATGTCATTGACCGTGACACGGTAATCATCCGCTGACTTTAGACCAATGAGAGAAAATTATGCAGACAATGTAAGGAATCCGCTCCAGCACACAGGTGCAAGTTGCCGCTGAATAAAAACGAGATGCACCCCGATTAGGACTCTCTGACGCACTCTCTCACACCCACTTAGGTCTGACTCGACCCTTCCAATTAGGACTCCGCGGGACTCCAAGCGGCGACATGACTCCTCTTCCTCGCCCCTCTTTCAAAGCTAAGTGGAATTCTGTTATGTGTCACTTTATACATTAACTTAATTTTAATCTTATTGTTAAATAGAAAAAATAAATTAAATGTTATTTAAAGAACGTCTTTTGATTTAGAGTACTGTTTATTGTCTATAAAAGATTTAAGTTTAAACTTAAGCTATAATGCGATGCAAAGTGAGTAGAACCTGGGTTTTTATAAAATGGATTCAATGGGAATAAATTAAATAATTTAAGTTAAACCAGCGTCGCATTAATGGTCAGAGTAGCTGAGCTTATTAAGAATAAACTCAGGATTTTTGTAGCATTCTTTCAAATGGACTGAGTGTCCAACAGGCACAGAAGCATATCGGTTACCAATGTGAAGAAGTACAGCTTTCAAACTCCTTTTTGACGAATCGATAAAAAGTCTCCATTCCTCTAGTTCATACATAATTTTGAACATTTCCAAAATTGCAGGTCCATTGTTGCAGAAAACTAGGTCCCCCTCTTGCGTAAAAAAGGGGACAAATTCCTTTTCTCTAAATCGGTACCCCGAAAATGAAACACCGGAGTTTAACAAATGTCTTTCTTTAAGTCTAGACCCTAAAACTTCCGCTGTGTCCTTTGGAAGGCCCAGATCTCGTACTAAATAGTTCAAATCTGATTGAGAGAAAGGTTCAGGGTCATTTGTACCTGAATCGTAGCCATCATCACTGTCGCTGCTAATATGTAATATTTGGTCTAAATCGTCTAAAATATTGTCCAGGGTAACCGGAGGTGAAGGAATAGGCAAATCAGGTCCATGAGGTGCAAGGCGAATAGACGAACGTATGATGTTTGGGTATGAAATGTCCTTCCTGTTTTTTAAATTGAAACCTTGCACTGAACAAGAACAAAAATAACAGTCATCACTGTGATTTTTAGGCTCTCTCCAAATCATGGGTACTGCAAAATGAAATGACTTCGTCTTACCTTTAAAACATTGCCTCAGTTTTTCAACACACACAGAACACACTACATGGGGCGCCCAAGATTTATCTTGGTCCCCTAATTTAATACCTAAGTATGCAAAATACACCTTCTGAACAAAATTAGAAATGTTCCTTTGTTGCTTCTTGACGGTATAAGATCCACAAATATAACAGAAACAGTTAGGAGAGTTAACACATCCTCTAGTAGCCATTTCTTTTAAATACCGTAGCACAAAACTGTTTGATGTTTACACCACAGTGGCTAGCTCCACACTGAGTCACTGACTGCAAGCAAGGTCACGGCGCCTAGCAGCCAGTAGGATTAGGGAGGGGGCAGGCAGTATGAGACATATCTCGTTCCAGTAGGAACTGGTATTCCGAAGTTTAGATTCATTGTCATAGCGAATAAATAGAATAAAACTGTGTTTGTAAATAACATACATTGTTTAGTAACCTATTCACCATAAAAGATCCATAATTCAGACTAAATTCACTAATTATATAGGCTATAATATAGAAAAATCGTACGCATACTGGATCTGAAACCCCCTGAAAATAAGAAAATTTCAGATGAAATTTGTGACTTATCTAAGGGTGATGGAATTTTTTCACTATTTTTCCCGTAATCAGCACAAAAAATATAGTTAAACCCACTAGTTAAATATACAACAATTTTTTCATCGCAGACCTGTGTTATTTTTAGCTGGGGCCGGAGATGAAAGAAAATAATAATTTAGTAAAAAATGTTTAGAAAATTCTTGTTGTTGTCGTGTGTTTTTATCCTGAAGTACATATGAAATACAAGTGGAAGAACAGAAAAATACAATAAAAATCGAAGAACATAGACATTTATTAGAAATGATGATCCCACATATAACAGAAGGGGTGCGCAGCTTTGAATTCAAGACGGGAATCCATTACAGGCGAAAGTCCGACTTCTTTTCCCGAAGACAATACATTCATGCCTTACTCGGGATTCGAACCCACTTGATTACAAGCCGAGGGTCATATCCACCATACTGACAGGGCGGCCTAGAAAATTTTTAGATTACACAAATACAAAATAAAAAACTGGAGTTATTTTTTTGTAGAAAGTTTCATAAAATCTAACAAGGTTGTCTGCTTGCTCAAAGATCTTTTTTCTCCAACAAATTTCCTCGTAACATGCTAACATTTTTTTTCTATTCCTTGTTTTGTTGAAAAAATGTCCATATTTTCTAACTTTTTTTTTCAATTCAACCGAGTCTTTCTGTCAACCGTCATTCGATCTTTTTATTTTAATGGGTCTAATGATTCAGATTCTTCAATGTCTTGATCTTGCTCCACTAGTTCTTGAATGCCATCATTATCCACTTCTAATGTTACTAGCCGGGCAAGATCGACAACTTCTTTAGTCACTTTACCAATGTTATCACACTCTGTCACTGATTCCACCTGAGTTTCTTGGTGTGGTGTATTAGTTAGGAAAGGGGGTGCCAGCTCAAGTGTCGGCCACGTCACTTGACCATGGTTCAAGATTAAGTTGTCCGACGCCAAAAGCCCTCCTGTAGCTGAACAGTGCGGCGTTAATATTTAATCAATCGACCACCTGAGTTTCAAGTGAGGAAAAAAACGAAGAAAGGACATAGATTTTTCTGGACGTTGCTTAAAGTTTTTTTTTCTTTTTTGCTCAGACAAAAAACGAATCGATGAGATTTAAAAATCGCGTAACTCCGAGTTTGCTTAAGTCAAAGTATTACAGTACTGATTGATACATTTTGTGATTGATATACGAGTTGATTTCAAATAACGTTTTCTTTTTGATTTTTGAAGCGTATGGAAACCAAAGACGATTTATTATTAATATTATAGTTAAAAGGAAGATCGTTGAATGAATAATTGATGCATTTTTAGAATATTTGATTTATTAAAACTAAGGATAAAATACACATAATTAGTAGCTAAGCATTATATATATATATATATATATATATATACCAAATTTAAGAACTGCACCCAGTTAATAAATATTGATAATTTTTAATGAATGCTTTTCTTACCTCACTCGTACTTTCCATCCTGGAGGCTGTATTGACAGTATCACCAAATAAGCAATATCTTGGCATTTTCAGACCCACTACACCAGCCACAACTGGTCCGGTGTGCACACCTGAAACAATTGTTATTTTCTTCTTCAAAAAAACCGAAGAAAAAATTGGAAATAAATTCGTTGTAATAAAATTTAGAAGCAAATTCACCAAATTCAACAAAATTATTTCGAAGCAATTCATATAAATGTTCACTAATTCATTAAAAGAAAAATAATGACAAAAAATAACATACTCACGCATTGCTATTCTTAATTTGTTTTTAAAACAAAGAAAGTAGTTATAAGAATGTGTTTGATTTAACTTTAATGCACTGAGTTGCCTCTCTATTGAGATATTTCATACTTAAATATTCGTCTTTAAAAAAGTTCTTAAATTATGGTCTTTTGCCAAATTTTTTAAGAAAAATATTCCAACTTCGATTTAAATATTTTTAACCATCCTAAATTATACTAGAAATAGTTAAATATTACTGAAAAGATGCTTTTTTCTGCTTCCTCTAATGTCGAGTACTGTTCGAAAAAGAGGCTAAATGACAACTCTCTCAGAATAAAATGATAATCTTTTGATGTTGTTTCCATGCCAACCGGCTGGTATCCGTAATGCTTAAAGGGAAAAAACATCTCTTTCATCGCCTAAATGCTTTCAGTATTATCATTTTGTAGATTAAAAACATATTTTCAGTTTCCTTTTCTCTTAATAGTCTCATTACTCTTCTAAACACTTTTAAAAATATTGCGTAATCAATACTATAAGTATTTTTTTTGTTTGTAAACAATCTCTTATAGTTTTAAAATGATCGATAAGAGGAAGGTTAAAAAAGTAATTGATTCAAACTCAGAAAAAGTTACATCTATTTTAATTTATTTGTATGGTTTTCATTGATTACAGTGAAAGATTATATATGTTTATATATGAATTAGACCTTTGAACTACATTTTCGTTCCCTGAATTGGTAAGGTTAAATCATTGAAAATCAAACAAAGCACAATGAATCTTCGGCGTATTCAGTTGTTGAACTTGGCAAGCGGGTTAATTTAAACTACCAACCTGCAGGTACAAAACCACACTGTGCACGCATTAGACGACTACGACGAAAGGGAATCCCTGCTCGGTCCAATCATTTATTTCTGTCTTTTGTTTGATGTGACTTGAGAGAAAATATTCCTTGCATAATCCCTTCCTAGATTTAAGATGGTCATTTTTATTGTTGATGTATTTTCTGAGCCATATGCAGAGAAGTTTGTTTTCCAGTCATTACTGCGATTAATATGTAGCCCCAGTAGGTTTAAGTGTCATGGAACACTTATTCGTGGGCATTGTGGGAAATATAATGATAATATGGTAGGTCTGGTTGACATGTGCACCGTAGCCACTTTGGGGATTACTAAAAATGGTTTACTGGGAATGTCTTAGTTAAGGTATCCGACTACGTTCGGAACCGTGATTTTGCAAAAACATATAAATGGATAATATTTATGATATTTAGTGTCACTTAGATTAGAAAACGTACATAAAATTCTTTTAAGAATATTATTACAGTGAAAAAATTATTTAAGTACAATATTTTGACAAAAAAATGAGTATATAATCACCAATTTTCAAAACATTCTTCTTTTATGAAAAATGCTTCTATTATAATAATATTTGGACTGTGTGTAGCTCAGACCTTTGTACAGAGGCTGAACTAGAGTTTTTGAAATATACAACTTAGAAGTGGATTTATATCCATATTTTACTACAACAGAAGGAAGAAATTTAAAAAAAAATACCGATAATTATTTAAATTGGTTGTAACTCTGAAAATTATGTGAATTTTTCAAAAGTCCTAGTTCAGACTCTCTGGAGAGAAGTCTTTACTTTATATAAGCAAAATATTATTATTAAAGAATCATTTTTTTATAAAAGGAGAACGTTTTGAAAAAAAGATTATTCTAAGTTAATTTTTGCCAAAATATTGCATTTAAATATTTTTTTGTCAGAATGTTCTTAATCTATTTTATACATGTATTCTTATCTAAGTGACACTAATTATCCTGAAAATTATCCATTTATGCGCTTTTTTTTAAAATCACCGATAAGGTATCCGAACGTAGTCGGATACTTTAAACTCTCCATGGAGTGCATAATCAACCAGTATCGATAAATTGTACTGACATCTAGTGTTCAGTTCCTGGATCACCACTTCCACGCAAGCTGTGTTGGTGATGAAGGAAAGGGTTATCCATAGTGACCTTGGTTGAAGCTTTGGGGCTGGGTGATTTGAACTGGGCACATTAGGTTCCGAAGTGCAGGCGTTAGATGACCAGGAGGAAAAGAAATCCCTATTCGAGCCAGTCACTAAGCACTTTTGTTCCTGTCCCTTGTTAATTGAAACTTGTGGGAGAAGGTATCACTGCAAATCACTCACCCTGTTTGTCCACATCTGCACAAGTTTCGTAATGTTGAAATAATTGATTAAGAACGGGATTTTAACATAGTTCATACTGTTATAAGTCATTCACGATATCCCTTTTTCAACTTTTTAGAGTAAAAACATCTTTTCTTCAATACATACCAACGCGTATCTTCAAACTGTCACCTGTTGAGGGATCTTTCAAGTCACCTATCACAACTACCATGTCGAGTGCCATTTGACAGATCTTGTCCGGGTGTCTTTCTTCGTTCTCGGGAGCTCCTGATACCACCATATAAGCATCTCCTATGGTTTCAACCTGTTAAAGAGATGAGAATAATGTCCCAAAAATTTATACGTATTGATTAGTATCAAAAGGGGATTTCACTGTCTGTTTGTCACCAAAGTATTGCTATTGGAAATTTTCAACATCGACAAATAGCAGAATGACTTATTGATCGATCATTAACGTCACACAAAGAGAAAAACGGAGGTATTAGGGTCGGCTTTTGTAAATTTGAACAATGGTCAAGTGAAGAAAACATCATCTGTACTGTTATCCCCCCTTCTTCAAATTTCCGAACCATGCCATTACCGGGATATTTTGGTAGTCATAGTCATGAACTCGAGTCACGGGTTCGAATTTTTTTTGCCACTAATGACCTGCCGTGTAGAGGGGTTTAATATGCTGAGGCTTAAGACCCTCATGTTGGTATGGTGTGGATGAGTGGATAGTTATGTGCCGGCTCAAGTGTCGTTTTTGTCATGTAACTGGGACTCACAAAACTACGAGGTCCATCGCCAATAACCCTCGAGTTACAAATGAACGCGATGACGTTTTCATACACACTCACTCACTCATTCCAAACCATACCATTGTATGGATTTAGAACCTCTACAAACTTCATCATTTGATGATGAATTATGGTGATTCAATATTTCCTATTTGATAAATTTCCATTTTGTGAACATAAATATATCGATCTGAATTTTAATCAATGTGTGTTTCTCTGAGATTAATTCCACATCTTCGATTACATAAATCGAAGGTTTTGAGTAAGAGCATGAAAAATGCTGTTGAAAAGAGGAAAAAGTCCGTTATTGTTTAGAAATTTAAATCGGTGCCTTTTAATTCTCTGTTCTAAATTTGCACTCTAACAAAACTCATCTCACTAAATTTTTCATTTTTATTATTCTATGCCAGAACACTAGTTTCGGTCTTTTATTACGAATTAATTCAAGCAATGTTATTTCATCGAGAAAATGCAGTTTTCTTTCAGTTCTATTTGTTTTTCTCCCTTCAGTACATAAAACACAGGTCTTTTCCATACGTTTATAAAAATAAATTTTATTTATTTCTGACTTTTAAGTATTTCCTTAAATTTAAGAAATTTTTCAATTATAGAAGAGACGAAGATGACACGCGTTTGTATTTTTAACGCTTAGAAATTCAAATTTCTAAGTTTCATGAAAGGAGAACAAATTCTTTTTAACTAAATTTGTAAATCAGGAAATGGAAGAACAAAAAATATCTTCTTCTCTCTCATCTAAGTGAGAAATAATTTATTAAAATAATTCAATTTTATGTAGAATAGTATTCAGCATTATCTGTTATGTCTTGAGCTGCTTAAGAAGAGCATAAAATTCCCAGTTTGTTTTAACTTACAATGACGGGAAAGAGAATCCCAACACAAAGAAAGACTTGATAGAGTAAGATAAATTAATTATTATTTTTTTAGACTCTTGGTAGACTCCTTGTGTGCTGACAAGTATAACAGTAGAATTACAAAATTAAGTCAATACTCAATCAAAAGTGGTAGGAAATTCCTAGTAGAGGATACAAACACAAATGGGAATCAAAAGGAGAAAGAAACAAGAATAGATGCAAACACAGTAAATACAGAACAAAACATAACATTGCTTACATGCAAACGCAGGCATTCAGGGATTAAAATTATATATATTATTGTATATATATATTATAGTTGTATATATATACAAACACATATATACAAACAAATATATATATACATTAAAGTACAGTAAATTTTAGGAAAGACACAAAATTTTCAATCTAAATAATATGGGGAAAATGCTATTAATATACGCAGAAACGATGTAAAAGATCATTTGCTCTAACACAAAGGCAGAGAAAGGAGGTCACGCTATATTGTTCTTTTTTAGGCAATTCATGAGTATAAATGAAATTTGGTGGACGTGTTTATACATCTGAAAGATGACATCGATTCAAATTTCATACTTCGCACTTAAGTAGGGCGTTAGTAGCGCCACTCAGAACTTGCAAATCAGGCTTGCTTTGAATGTATGTTTTTAAGTTCGAGAGCGTAATTTGTCTGTGAAATTTGACGTGTTGAGCTAATGTTAGTCAAGAATGTCTTTAAGAAGCCATTATCCACAGCTCACTGAGTTTGAACGAGGTCGAGTAATAGGGCTTCGAGAAGTGGATATTCTTTCCACGATATTGCAGAAAGACTTATTCGTAATGTATCCATTGTGCATGATTGTTGGGAGCAGTGGTCAAGGAAGGGTATTGTCTCAAGAAGGGCGGGCTCCATGCGGTCACGTTGCACTACTGAGAGGGAAGACCACCGCGTTCGGTGTACGGCTGTGGGCATCGCACTGCGTTTGCGGCAGAAATTCGAACTGAAGTTGGTGCCACAGTGACACCACAATCTGTTAGAAATCGGTTACTTCAAGGACAGCTCCTAGTCAGACCCCCTGTAGCGTGTATTCCCCTGATTCCAAGTCATTGCCGTTTGCGACGCCAGTCGTGTCAAGCCAGAGATCTTTGGAGGAGGGAGTGGAAATTTGTTGTGATTTTTGATGAAAGCAGGTCCTACCTTGGTGCCAGTGATGGCCAGGTGTTGGTCATAAGGAGGCCAGGGGAACACCTGCAACCAAACTGTCTGCGGCCTAGACACTGGACTTACAGCTGAAGTCATGGTGTGGGGAGCAATTTCCTATGGCAGCAGGAGCCCTCTCCTGGTTATCCCAAACACACTGACTGTAAAGTTTTACGTCAGTTTGGTAATTCAACCGAAAGAAATGCAATTCATGAAAAGTATTCAAGGGGACAAGTTCCAGCACGATAACGCTCACCCTCATTCCGCTGTTATAACACAAAGTTCTCCACAGAGTGTTGACATGTTCTTTTGGACTACGAGATTACCAAATCTATCTCCAATTGAGCAAGTATGGGATGTCATTAGATGATAAATCTACCGTTATCCGCAGCCAGTACCGACCGTCCCAATATTGACACAACAAGTGCAACAAGCATGGAACTCCATACCCCAAAGTGATATTCGGTACTTGTATTACACAATGCATGCACGTTTGCAGGTTTGCATTCAAAATTCTAGAAGTTACACACGCTATTAATAAAAAAGCATTTTACATTTGTAATGCATTTTCTTCAGCTTAAATTAACCTGTAACTTTGAAAATTTAATCAATTAAACATGTTAGCTAGACAATTGCCCTGTCCATTTTTCTTTACTCAAGAATAATTTTTTCTTGGTTTGGAGATTTTCCCCCGTCAGTGTATGTATACAAAAATTTATTTATGTAAAAAAAAAAATCAACTTAAATTCTATATTTTCTTACTTTTCATGAAAGTTTTGGTCTAAGCTGTTTTTCTAATTATAATAAAGAGGATAGAGAAAGAGAATATACAAAAATAAGAATAGATAAGACTTAAGAATAGATAAAATAAAAAGAATATATACTACAATATATATATTTTCAAACCCCGATCTGTGGAACAATATATATATATATAAATTCTTATGTAGTTTCATTTGGGGTGGTTACAAAATATATAATCCGATGACGATTCTTTCATACTGGTGAAAATCAAAAAAAAAATAAAAGCAATTGGAAAAATCAAATTTAAAATTATTCCGAAAAGTTGCTAATTTTTTTACATGTAGATACGCTACACACAAATTTTTTATATAGAGTGAGAGGTAGAATTATGCTAAATGGCCAATATGTATCAAACTGACGGGGCTTACAAATATTTTCCAGTGACACGATATTTCCTGTTTTGATTTTCTGTATTACACACACACACACACACACTCACATATATATACACTGCTGGACAATTGCTAAGGACGGATAACACTATCATCCATAGCAACCACAAAATGAAAGGAAGCAAAATGTGGAAAATTAGAATAAGTGCGGGATATTAGTAAGAAGAAGTATGAGTATGCAAATTTTTTCCACGTCTGTTCATCACGTGATAGCGTTCATAAGAGCTTTAAAGGTTTTGACACGTGTGGACAGTTTTTGTTTCAAGTCAAAGTTTTACGGGAAAGATTTAATAGACGAACTTAAAAATTTTGGCATGTCTTCCCGACATCACATAGATGATTTTATGCGTGGTCGAATTATTGGAAAGATCGAAGAAGGGCGAAAAATAACAGATGTTGCCATGGGAGTTCGACATCACTCACACGTGTTGTCTCACGGCTGTGGAAGTCATTTAAAACTACTGGAATGTGTAGTAGACGGCACGGGGAGGTCGTGTTAGAAGTACGACGCCTGCAGAAGACAGATATATCGTCCTATCAGCAAAAAAGGAACAGACGCACCACAGCTCAGCAGGTGGCAAATCAGTTTTTGCTGCCTCAGGAAAGCAGATCTCCCGAAAAACTGTTGCCAGACGTTTGAGGATAGGAGGACTATACGCACGCAGACCTGTTGTGTGTGTCCCAATGACCAGACGATGACGATTCTTTTTTAAACAAAAAAAAAAAAAATAAAAGCGTCACCGTACTGCCCGTTTGCAATGGTGTCGTGAGCATCATTTAAAATTGGACTGAACAGGACGGTATGCGTACTATTCTCAGATGAGAGTAGGTTCAGTCTGTCATTGGAATGTAGACGCCAACTGATCTGTCGCGAGCAAAATGTGGAAAATTAGAGTGGTACTGCTTATCGTCCAGAAAATATCCAGGAAAAGGACCGATATCCGACATGCAGTATCATGGTGTGGGCCGGCATCATGATCAATGGCCGCACGCGCCTACATGTAGTTGCGAATGGGACTATGACGGGCCAACGATACATTGATGAAGTCCTACTTCCTCATGTTCGTCTTTTCCGTGGTGCTATCGGTGATATAAATTTGTTTTTATGGACGACAACGCAACATGTCATTGAACACTCACTGTTCAGGATTGTCTGGACGACAAGACAGCGAGGGTATTCAACGTCTGGTATGGCCAGCGCGTTCTCTAGATCTAAACCCCATTGAAAATGTGTGGGATGCTTTGGGGAGGCAAGATGCTGGTCGAAACTATCCTCCGACAAACAAGAACACCCTCATCCGTGCACTCACAGAGGAATGGGATAAATTGCCTCAAAAGCTGCTGGATAATGTTGTGCAAAATATGGTACTACGTGTGGAATGTTGCATCACACTCCACGGTGGACATATCCCGTACTGATACCTTTCTTTAAGGTGCCTGCTGACTTTTAGGTGCATTGTTCCATTTCTCCGTACGCAGATCAAATGAACATTTTTTTTTCTTTCAGATGTTTCACAGCTTTTGTACTTTCCAGAACAATAAATATTCTTTATTCTAATGTCTGAACAGTGTGGCAACTATGTTTTATCCTACTAGGCTTCATGTCTCTCTTAATGTTATGCTACATAGCAATTTGTGATCCGTCCTTAGCAATTGTCCAGCAGTGTATATATATATGCACAATTTTTAGGACTATGGAGCATATATATATATATATATATATATATATTTGCTCCTATTTAACAAGAAGCTAATAGAAGAAGATTATTATGAATTACCAGATTTTAGTAGCTATTAGCGACTTACCTCATGTTTTGTGAATCTCAGTCTAGTATTAACTGATTTTTTTATTTGTATCCTCTCTGAAGCAATACTAGCGTAACTGGCAAAAATACATCGTAATTTTGAACCATGATCAGGTGATTAGGGCGGCACCTGAGCTGACATCCACTCTCCAAACTTCCATATCACTACTAAAGGAGGACTTTGTACCTCGATAGTTTTAACTTGCATCAGCAGCTCTACATTGGGGGTCTTAGATGATATTAGGTTTCAAACCTGCGAATCGACTACGCCAGCCAAGAGCTCGCGACCATGACCGCACGACTATCGTAGTCAGTCTAATGTTAAAGATGACACCAGTGATGTGCTACATCACGCTTTGAACTTTAATTTCCATCTTGTTTGGATTTTAATTACCCAATTCTATTTAACATTCCGTAGTCATCTTTATTCTTACGATGGGCATTTAATTCATCAGCGTTCTCAAACTGTGGGTGCCCCTCCCCTAGGGGGCATGATAACTCTGCGTGGGGGTTGCGAGCATATTGAAAAAACGTAACAGAAAATATAAATTTAAAAATTTATTAATGTACTAAAATTAAACAAATGGAAAACATTTTGAAATAATATAAAAAGTAAAACATACATTTATACTGATATAATACACTTATAAATGGATCAATACTGTACAATGTATTTTATAATTAATTTAAGAATACTAAGTTAAGAAGAAGCTTAATAATTACCAGTGATCCCATGGGCTTGCCATATATAAAATTATATACAAAAATTAACACTCATCATGACAGTTTGTTCGGTTTATAATTATTCCATTTTCTGCCGATTAAAAGTTACGCGATGCCGATTAAAAGTCCCCAATGCCACTGTTTTTAACGTAGGTGTAGGTATGTGATGTACTTGGTGGGGAAGGAAAAGAATAAAAAAAGACTCTGAAATAAGTAAATCTTTCTCAACCGCTGTCAAAGTCCTTTTATAGCATTCCAAAGCCTTCGGAATAATTTTATGGATAGGAGTGCACATAAATAATAGTATTTCGGACAGACGTATACTTACGTCCGGGACATCTAACACTTTGGCTGAGGGAGACGTTTATATACGCTGGTGGTGCTTAAGAGGTTGAAATCGTATTGTAGCATTAGAGTCAAATTATTGTATTATTGAATTCAATACATTGATATCATTTGGAAGGGGGGCGTAATAAAGTTTAAGAAGCACTGCATTAATTCAATTTGTACGTCGAAGTTTAAGAGCTTTCAAACACCATATTCATGTAGTTCAATATGCCAATGGTAGCCATCTTCTGAAAAACACTTTCAATATCAAACAAAAAAACCTTTTTAACATGAGAGGATGGGGCTTATAGTCAAAGTTAAAGGCAAATTTATTTTGGGAAACTTGATGAAATTAAAGAATTATTATTATGAAATGAAACTCTCATTAAAGAAATTCAATACTTACGGAAGGAAATAGAGAATGTAATATTATTAAAAAATATAAATCATGTGAAGTAAATCCACATAAATGGAATTCACAAACAAAAACTACTAGAGAACAGAAGTTTTATAGGACAAGGAAAAATTCATATTATCCTTTAAGTGGGATCCTTAAGTTAGGCGTATTATTGATATTCCACAGTATAATAAAATAAACTTCCTCTCAGTTCTGGCGATATGAAAATTCTATAAATATTTGCAGAGAGCTAGAGCATCATGGGAAAAGGATTTGAGAAATTAACTGATTTTTTTTGGCTGGATTCTGAAAGGAAGATATATCTTTTCAAAGTCTATGTTTATATAGATTAGCTTCGAAACTGATGCTTATATATATGAGTTTTTCTCTCTCCTACGTTAAGACATTTATTTACTTTAAGAGCTTGGATTATAATAGAACAGTTACGTGACTACTATGTCTTTATGTGCCCATGATCTCTTGTATCTATGACACTGCATTTGTGTTACTTATGCTTTACAAAAGTGTTAGTAACAATAAAATATTAGACGCATGTATTTATTCGGAAAAAACATTTTCAAAAATTCCATTGCGTCAGTTTTTTTTTTTTTTTTTGTGGGAATTATCAAATAAATGGGAAATATCGTTGTGGATGTTTCCAAACGATACGACTATCAATGCTGCCTCTTACTGTGGCCCATTTCACGAACTGAGAAATATCTAGAACCACTAACGCGGCATGTTGTCCTGCGAGGGGTTATCCTCTTGCATGGTAATGCTCGTACTCATGTGGCTGTGGAGTGTCAAACATTGGTACGACAATTCCGCGGGGAGGTACTTGAACACCCTCTTACAACCTGGATTTCTCGCCGTTCAGAAAGTTCAGAAGGAACGGTGATTTCCAAACTATAAAGAGGTCTAAGTTAGTGTTGAAAATTGGTTCCCCAACTAATACCAGAGCTTCTTCACCAGGGTATCCTTCATGTCGTGGATTGCTGGAACACTTATTTTAAGGCTGTTTTCGCCGTATACACAAGAGCGTGAGCTTAACTCGAAGCACATTTTTAGACAGAAAAAATGCTTCAATTTTTATAAAAATTTGTGACATTGTAACTCATGCAATTGTTTATAACATAGTGTTTTTAAAATTTCAAAATATTTCATAAATAATTAGTTTTTTCTTTTAACGTGTAAAGGGAGAGCTCATTTGGCATTACGGTATAGGAGAAAAAATGCGAAAGATATTTTATAATAGAAAAAATGCATCAACTTGGATAAAAAATGCTAGTGCAGCGTTTCTTAAACTGTGTGCCACGCCCCCTTAGGGGGTGTGATAACTCTACGAGGGGGCGCGAGCATATTAAAAGTCGAAAACAAAAGGTTATTTAAAAATTATTAATTTACTGAAAGTAAACAAACAAAACACTTTCTGATATAATAAAATATACAATACACATTTACACTGATTAAATACACCCATAAATGTATCATTACTGTACAATGTATATTTTTTAATTGTTTAGTAATACTAAATTAAGAACCAGTTTTATAATGATCAGTGACTCCATGGGCTTGTATTAACACTTATCATGATAATTTATACGGTTTATAATTAATTCCTTAACTGCCGATTAAAAGTTAAGCGATACGCTCGCCACTGCTTACCATGTAGGCGAGCGTATTTTGATGTTTTTAGGGGGAAGGGGAAGGAGAAAAGAAATAAATAAGCAAATTCTCTGAACTAAGTAAATCCTTTGCAAACACTATCAAGGTCCTTTTGTTACATTCCAAAGCCTTCGGAATAATTTTATGGATATCACTGCACTAAAAAGATCGAACTTCGGAAAGACATATATATACGTCCAGAAAATTAACCCTTTGACTGAGAGAGACGTTTATATACGTCCAGAAAATTAATGATTTGGCTGAGAGAGACGTTTATATACGTCAGTGGCACACACACATATGTGCTTAGTGTGAAAGTATAGTATTATTGAATTCAATACATTGTTATTGCATGGAGGGGGGCGTGATGAAAATGATGATTGAATAGTGGATCGCGTATATTGGAAGTTTGAGAAGCACTGGCGTAGTATGATAAAATAAGCGATTCTCTACAGGATAGTGAAGCCAGAATATAATATTAATGTTTGAGTACTTTTATATCTGAAAAAAATATTCCGAGAATTCGGGTCCTATACTTTAACATTAGCCGGAACCAGCCTTAACCTACAAGAGGACTTTGTATAGCCCAGCGATACTCAACTTGCGGCCCACCGTGCCTTTTTAAGTGGCCCGGTCATGGCCCATTGCTCTGGGAAATTAATTTATTTATAAAAATGTGGCCGGAAATTCTCTTTGTTAAGAAATCAGTTATATTAATTTCGCTGTTTTCTTTCGATGTCTTATGGGTATGAATAGATATTTTTTCCTGATTAGTGATAATAGACTGCAGTGGAGTAGCGACCATTTTATGAATGGAACTAGTTTTTAGCTATCTTTAATACCTTGCAAGCGAAAAATATTCGAAGAAAATAGATTTTTTCAAGACGATCGATAATTTGACTGTTTTGTAGTGATAAACAAGCATGGTTTAGTAATTGTTTGATTTGTTACGAAAGTGTTGTATTTAAAAATATCAATAAACAGTAATTATTCAATGACACTTTTCCTCGAAGATCTTTTTCAAGAGGTGTGATAAATAGGCTTTCTTGAATAATCTTCACAACAGCAAAAAGTGTTTTGTTAGTGGTAATGTCACAGTGGTAACAAAGGCACCCTATGAAATTTTTTACATTATTGGTGATTGTATGAAACCGTTTACTGATGCAAAAATTGTGAAGGAGTGATTCTTAAATATTTCCAATTTAGAAAAATTCAGTGACAAAAATTAAAATTAGAAAAAACAATTATTAAAGAACTCCTATTTTGCTTTTTTTATGTTGATCAATTTTCCTCGTTTTAAAGTTTCTATGTTATCTTGGTCTTAAAGCATTTCTCCCCCTCCCCTCTCCATTAACCCTCATGTTACGGCACGCGTAAAAAAGTCATCGTATGTATGCGGCCCCGTGAAATAGCTAACATATGTGTGCGGCCGGCAGAAAAAAAAAGGTTGAGTTTCCCTAATCTAGCCTATCTATTATGTCTGTGTGTATTACGTCTTTCCTTTCTATACTTATTTATATTAATAGCATTAAAACTTTTATCAAACCGACTGTAGTGCCACTTTCATTTGGGCAACCCTTACAATCAGTCAGAATGTAACTACTTTAACATAATCATTTTTGAAAAGAATCAATAAAGGATTAGGAATAACTTTTTACTGACAGTGGAAGGCTTCTTAACATTCCTTTTTATTTAGTTTTGCTATTTTACATGAATAAACTCTGTTAAATTGTAACGTAAATTATTTGGGAAAAAACTGCGAAACTGCGTGTTTTTTAAAAAAATATATCGTGTACACCACAATAACATGACCTCATTAAAAATAGTGCTAATAATTTATTTAACTTCTGCTGTTTAACTGCATAGCTAAAAAAATCATGTGAACCAAATACTATATATTAAATTTATAATAAAAAGATAAATATATATGTATAAAAAATCATAAAATTTTAATATACTGTACACAAGTCCGCTTATAAACCGAGACACATAAATTATTTCAAGCATATGATTGTTTAGTCCTTTTAAGGCTATAAACAGGAACTATATGATGCTTTTATATTGACATGTATTATTGAATATTGAGTAAAAATAGTGATGCCCTAAAATGTATCAAACACTTTCGCATTATTTTAATAAATGTTCGTATACTTTTATTATTTATCGATAGATATTAACGAATAATTCAGAAAAAAAATGTTGCAAAACAATGTCGTCTTGTAGCATTGAGCGAAATAAGAAATGGTTAACCAGAGGTATCCATAAATTAAGCCTTTGATTTCATAGCAACATTGTATTCCATAATCAAGTCATGAATCACTTAAACGTGCTTAGGAATCGACAGATTCACATAAACACACACACATCTTTGAATAGTTCTCTTAAAAACTTGTCATCCAAAAACTAAAAGAAGGCATCTAATAAAAATTAATTTAAAAAAACAAATATATCGACTAATCTCATCATAAGAAAATAAATTTTTCTTAGTTTAATGGAAGATTATTTTGGTGGAAAACATATAAAACTAAAAATTACGTAACATTATGTGTTAACAGTTTTGTAAAGAGTGTTTTTTTCCAGGTATAGAAGTTAAGGTTGGCATTACTTTCCAAGATGGCGACCGATTTAACAGCTGTCAAGAGATTTATTCTCAGTTTGGTTTGGCAATTCATCAAAACGATCATCAAGCAAGACGTAGATTCGTCGAATGGAGCCAAAACGAGATTGCCGTTGTTCCCGATTTACATAAGCGAATTTTGTTTAGCGATGAAGCACATTTCTGGTTGAATGGCTACGTCAACAAACAAAACTGCCGCATTTGGAGTGAAGCTAATCCACAAGTGTATGTCGAAACACCGTTACATTCAGAAAAACTGACTGTTTGGTGCGCTTTATGGGCTGGTGGAATCATTGGTCCGTACTTCTTCAAAAACGATGAAGGCCACAACGTTACAGTCAATGGTGATCGATATAGAGCCATGATTACTAACTGTTTCATTCCTGAATTGAACAATCATGATGTCCAGGAGCTGTGGTTCCAACAAGACGGCGCAACATGTCACACAGCTCGTGCCACAATCGATTTATTGAAAGACACGTTTGGTGACCGCCTAATTTCACGTTTTGGACCTGTGAATTGGCCTCCAAGATCTTGTGATTTAACACCGCTAGACTATTTTCTGTGGGGCTATGTAAAATCATTGGTCTATGCGGATAAGCCACAAACGCTTGACCTTTTGGAAGACAACATTCGCCGTGTTATTGCTGACATACGGCCACAAATGTTGGAAAAAGTCATCGAAAATTGGACGTCCAGATTGGACTACATCCGAGCCAGCCGTGGCAGTCCTATGCCAGAAATCATATTTAAAATGTAATGTGACAAGATTATCTTTCGAATAAAAAATTCAACAAACGAATAATACATCGTTGTTTTATTGCAATTTAAATTTCTATACCTCTAAAAAAACACCCTTTATAAATGATTTCTCCCCCAAGATTTCTGCATCTATGGAAGGATTTGCCGTAAGAGATAAAACTGAAGCAAACAATAAAAAAAAATTAAACTCAACCCTACTTACGTCAGCAAAGTAAATTTTTATTTTATTTACTTTTTATTCAATAATTATAATTAATATAAATATGCTTATATCGTATGACATAATCACACTATTAAGTGGTGAAATAGAAAGTGATACTCCTGGAAATTTTCCATTTTCCTTTCTAAATAGGGTTGTTGGACTATTTCTTGTTTCTTACCATTTATTAATTCATTAAATTTAATTATTTCAGTAAAATAATATAGTGAAAAGAAATCCCATGCCCAAAAATTAGACCATCCCAGGTGGGATTCGAACACAATATGGTGTCGGACTATTACTTTTGTTAATATTTATTCATTCATTAAATTTAATTAATGAATTAATATTTGAAAAAAATGTATTAACATCAAGTGTCATCCACTACAAGTTTAAAAAAATGTATTTGAACTTGAGTGGATGAGTAAAAAGTATTTTATTAATGATTAAAAATTTGAATAAGATATATATATATATATATATATATGAGTATATATATGCGTATATATATGAGTATATATGCGTATATATATGTATATATGCATGTATATATACGCATATATATATATATATATATATATATATATA
>BMAU01018486.1:2065000-2148503 GCA_019973935.1 Trichonephila clavipes
AATGGAAGAATTTTAACTGGAGCATATTGACTGGTTTGTAACTATAAATATAGGAAAACATTAAAGTACATGTGCTGCAATTTAAGTGTAAGTGCGCAACATATTGTAAACATAAGCTACTGAGGTTTACTGTCATTTATCTCACATACTAGATTAGATTGCATATAGCACTTTAATAATTCATGCTATAAGATGTTTAATATTGTTAAATCTAACCATGTCCATGTCAAAAATATACTTCTCTATCGTGACAAAAAAAACCCTTGCATAAAAGGGGAGGAGGAAGGATAGCTAAATTTCAAGAAATACCAAAAGTACATTTGTTTTCTTCGCTACAAAGTAATTCTGGGGATAAAATTGCTCCAACTTCAGGTATCACAATTCAAATTTCAACTTGAGAAGAAAGTTCCGCGCTAACTACACAGTTTTACAATGAAAATGTTAAAACTGTGAAATTCTTTAAAGAACATTATGTCTTTACAAATATGATTGAATCAGAAAATAGCGGTAAAAGTTATAATAAATATGATCATGTGAATATAAGTGATCTAGGTTTATGTATGTGGTCTAGTATTATAACTAATAAGTTTAGAATGTTTTGTGTTAAAACCAGCCCTGTTCAACAATGAAATTTTTGCTAAGAATGCTGAAAAAAGAACATTTTCCGCTCGTACTACTTTAAAAAAAATGCCTAATGATGAAACTTAGCTTCGCATCTGGTTCTACTTCGCATCTACTTGTAATCAAAAACTCAAAACATGGTATTTTGTTTTTTTCTATACTTTTTTCCAAAAGAAAAGGAAAAGAACAAACAGTGGTGGCAAAATTTCTGAACATATTCCTTTTTTGCCAAATTTTTGTGTTTGACTTAATTTTTCTTTATGAAATTATTTTGCTGAAACCGGATAAAAAAGGGGGTTCCAATGACTACAGCGCCCCATAGTAAGCTTTACGGTAGAACTTGTCCATACCTCGAAATCATTCAATGAAACCATTTCTTTGACGTATCGTTTTACTATATATTCTCATAGCTTCATAATTTATCTCTGTGTGTGTGATTTAAAAAAGAATTTTTAAGAACTAAAAATTTATTAGAGTTTACTCTAATAAAATAACAATTTATTTCTAAGTAAATTTTAACGCTTTAATCGTAATCGGGCCGGCAGCCAAACTCATGAAAACGTAAACAAATTTGTAAGAAATACGTGTATGAGAGAATTTTACGAGTTAAACAGCTGTGTGGTTTCGTTTTAGATTTGCAAAAAAAAAAATGGATGCATTTACAATATTATTGAATGCTTTCATTTTAGGGATTGTATATGGCTTTGCTGAGGAATCTAAAATGATCGATGAAGTGAAAGAGTTTGATAATCTTTTAAAAGAAGATAATGCTTTTGCTGTGTTATTTACTCAAGCATGTTGCACCTGCACCGAATGCGTTGAAGCTGAAGTGTTGTTGGGAGGTATGAGTAAAGAATTGGAAGATAATTTAGCCATTCTTGTCTTGAGAGTAAAAGAGCCAGCTCTAAAAGCCCGATACGGTATTAAGAAAGTCCCAGCTTTAGCTTTCATCAGAGATAATAAAACGGCTATATACGATGGGCAATTTGAATTTGAAGCGTTGTACTACTGGATGCAAGATAATAGGCAACCATTAACAGTTGATTTGGATGATTCAAACTTTGAGCATCTAACACAAGCTGCAACTGGTGCTACAACTGGTGATTGGCTAGTTATTTTCCATGATGGTACTTGTTGTAAAAACAGAGAACTGATACATTTAGAAGATGCTGGCATAAAGTTGAGGGGCAGAGTCAATGTAGCAAGCCTAGACACACGCATTGCTCCAGAAACAGCCAAACGCTTTAAGGTGTCATCTTGTCCTCATGTTATATTTTTCCGACATCAAAAGCTGTATCGTTTCAGTCTGCCAGATATTACATCTAAGACTTTGAGAAAGTTTTCGGAGGGTTTCTACAAGAATTCCAAAGCTGAAGTTGTTCCATTGCCAGCATCCTTTTTTGATAAACTCACAGATAAAACAGTTGAGTTTATAGATCAGCATCAATTAACTCTAATAATTGTATTGGTTGGTACGACTGCTTGTACAGCCCTTTACCTTATTTATACATTAGTAAAACCTAATCCTCATAAAAAGACTGAATGAAAATATATTTTAATTTGAAGAGTTTGGTGCTCATAATTGTATAATCATTAATTTCTAAATCATCAAAAAGCATTCCATTGATTTTTATACTGTAACTTTTATATCCATAACGGATAATTTGTTTTGGAATTTTTACAAAACATTTGTATATATATTTTTATAATTTTTATGAGTTTTTTCTATAAAGAAATTATATACAATAGAAATTTTGTAATTTAGAACATTAAAATTTTTCTTAGTTAATTTTTAATATGAATAAATGGTCTATATTCCGTGAGGAAAATTACTTTGCATCCAATAGTCCTTAATAAAAATCATGAAAACATTTGTCTAATCATTTGTTAAAAAATTTATTGTGAATATGTTCATTTTGTTTGAATTTTAGTATACATATTTTATGTATGAATTCTTAGTTTTAATGTAGGATTTAATTCAAAAATGGTAATTTAAATTTTATTCTTTGTAGTACTTCTATGCCTGGAAAATGCATTTATTTTTAATAATGAATTTGTAAGTATTCAGTTCTTTTATTGAATGTTTCAGCTTGTTAAATTTATATCTAAGTAATAATTGAGAAGCATTAGTTCATTTGAGCATGTGAAACATGTCTTTTCCTATTCTCAAATGTTGAAAAATTAACCCAAAACTCCTCTCCCTTTAATTTGTGAAACGATCTTTATTTGCATCTGTGATATTTTTTTTACTCTTTTAATTATATATTATTTATGAAAGTATATATATCAGTTCATTTTCCTTAAGAAAGGTCATTCCATTCTAATTGATGTAATCGGTAGAAATTCTGAATTGAAAAAAAAAAATTTTATTTATTAAAATGTAAAATAGTATCTCAATATGTTCTATGTATTTTTGTAGCCAAAAATCAGATCTTAATTAGTAAATGTACTTATATGGGAGGTTTAAAATTTATTCAAAGATAAAGATCAAATTTTGAAAGTAATATATAAAACTAATTTTGATTAATTTAATGCTAATTAGCATTAATGTGAGCGAATTGTGATTGATTTAATAATTTCAATCCATAATTAACTGATGATGCCTGTTAATGTGATTTTTTACCACTCAAGGACTTTTTAAAGTCTTTTAATTTGATGGGAAAACCTATTCTTCACGATCTTTTGATGATGAAGCTTGCTATTGTGGTTTCATCATAAAATAGTTCATACTTTGCTTTAACAGTTGTTAAGAGATCCGAGTTTTTAGAATCAATGATCTGGTGAAATAATTTATAAAACTTTCATAGAATCAACTCTGTGTTAGCTTAGTTATATGACTGTATGTGTTGGTCTTTGTATTGATGTGTGAGAGTCATGTATTTATGAATGTTCTAAAATCCTTCAATGTTGTGAGTATTACAAGTAAAATGCATGTTAAATGATCTGTCTTGAAAAAAATATGTCTTGTCTCTATTTGTCTGTGTCAATATATGGAGTACAAAAACATAAATTGTTTCTGTTTCTTTTAAAAATTATTAAAATTCATTCCTGAAAATTTGATGTGTTTTATTGCTTAAGGCATTGATTTCTTTTAACTCCTTACATTCTGAAACAGCTTTTTTTTAGAGGAGAGGGAGGTTTATCCATTATTTCTTATTATGATGAAAAAATTTATTAAATTTGATAATTTTACTCATATAAAGCTTACTATAATGATATCTATAGCCATAATTGCAAGTGGTAGTCTTGTATCACATTAAATAATGTAAATATAACTAAAATTTCATTAATCATGTTGATTTTAGTTTTGCTTACTGATCTTGAGCAATAAAAACTATATTGGACATGCAAACATAATAACTTTTCAAGATTGTAGATTAAGTCAAAAATTATAGCTTTTTTGTTCTAAATTTTTCTAGAGAAGTATTTCTGAAATCAAGCTTTGTATAGATAATACAGGCAGACCTCCATTTTACGAACTTTTTTTCTGGAACCAAGAATATGAAGTATGTTGAAAATAAGTCTATTTAACAAATTTTCCACATAGCAAACTTTTTTTGGGGATTTAGCAAAGGAGTTCGACTGTAGCTTTTAAATTTTTTGAAAAGTACATGAGAAGCTTGAAAAAGGTAAAGACAATATCATCCCAAATAAATCAAAGATTCTACCATTATTCATATGAATTATCGATAAGTAAGATGCCTAGTATTTTTTTTCCTAATTTAGTTACATCTAATTGTATACAGTTTTACTTGTATATAATTGGGCCAAATTTGGATTTCTTAGATTTAACCGTATTTTCCTGTATATAATCCGCAGTGGCATATTATCCGCAAAGCCTTTTTTTCGAGTAAAAAAAATATTGTATAATCTGCAGCGGCGTATAATCCGCGGCAGTTTTTACCGGCAAATAATCCAAAAATATAAACTGCCGATAATTAGCGTCATATAAGATAAAAAATACACAATATAATTAAAAATAGAAGTAAGAAATTGTACAAAAAATTATTATGAAACTTCTCTTTAAATATGTATGATAATATTTTTTACGATAATCTCAATAAAACAAAACAAAAATTTGCTACTGCCATTCTTTGCTACTGTTTGAGTTGTTAAACAAAACATAGCACGCGGAAAATTTTTTTCTTTTTAATTTAGCAAGTTAACAGCAAAAAAAATTAAGATCGAAACTGCTTTTCCATTGTCTCTTTCTTTTAAAATCCATTTATTTATTTCTTCCTCTAATTCTGGCCTATGAGATTTTCCACGACTATCGGCTCTTTAACGTCGATCACAATTTTCGAAGTTGGTCTTGTTTTTTCACTACAAACGAATATTGAATTCTTCAATGCTGAAAAACCTTGCAGCTTCCCGATTTCTGTAGCCTTCTCTATAACTTTTAACTTGAAGTTTGCAGTGTAACTTAACGCTTTCGCTTCAACATGAAAACTTTCAAAGGACGCAATAGCTCTAGTTAAGAGAAAATTGGAAATGGCGCCAGCGACTCGTAACTGTTTTTTCCTTCCGAGGAACCAAATTCGTTTTTGAATGAAATTGGACAAAAACTAGTTATGGCTGACATACGTCATTCGAGTCATGAAAGCGCCATCTATTACTTATTTTATAAAACATAAACGGCATTTCTTTCAAAACTTTATTATTAGCTTTTCTGATGAAGAATGTTTTATCTCAGATAATCCGCGGCGGCGTATAATACGCACAACGAAATTTGAAACTTTTTTAACACATAATCCGCGGATTATATACAGGAAAATACGGTAACTGAAATACAGAGAAAAAATACCACTAAATAATTTTTCTTGTTCTACGATATTCTAATTAAAAAACAGACCTTTTAATGCTCTTATCCCTTTGTAGACATAATTTATTAGTCATTTCCAAAAAATTGTCAAAGTATATTATAGCATAAAAATTCATTCCCAATTCAAATTATGAGATATTGCATGTTACTTACATTTCCAATTCTTTCTATTTTGTTATTTTAGTAGTTTTAGTCATATAGAGTCTGCATGCAAGTTTTTAATATAAATTAATTACATATGCATAATATTTAGATTATTTTATCTTATGAAGAACATTGATTATTTATAGCTGTTGATTCCATAAATGAAAATTAGGAGTAAGTATTACATTTGTGTTATTATTTTTAATTGTTCTCTTTGGAGGAAAATTTCAAAATATATGATCTACTTTAATTTGACAACAATGTGCAAAATTTGTATTATTCAAGCAACAATAATTTTTTTTAAACTTAATAAGTTCATTTGTATTTATGAATTATAGTTAATTTTTTTCAAACATGGTTTATATATTTTTTAAAATTTAATGAACACTAAACATTACTTTTGTGATTTTGTTATAAATATAATTTAGCAACTTAAATTATATTAAAAAATTACTAAAAATTAATAGCAAATAGTTTTTAAATATGAAATCTTATACTAAACAAATTAAAGAAACTGTAATTCCATAATTGTTAGTTTCAAGTAGTATGTGTTGACTGGTTTACAGTGCAATATGATATAGAAGAGTGTAAGATTTTACAGTATTTTTAACAAATATATAACTTTAGGAGACAGGATTTTTTAAAATTTAGAAAGATAAATGGAATGTTAATAATGACAATGCATCTTGAAATGTTCTTGCTTCAGTAATTTTTTTAATGCATTTAGGAAAGTTTTTTTTTCAAAACTTTTGTTTAGTATAATTTTTTTTTTTTTTTTTAAAAAAAAAAATTTAACTATCCAGCAGTAAAACCTTTAAATCCTATGCTAAGAAAACACTTGCTTGGCAATCTTCCAATTTTAAGAACTGGTCATTCTTTGTGTAGATAATTATCGACAAAAAAATGAATCTGGAAATGTAAGTTTATTATAAACTTTTGAATTTTATCTAATCCAAATTTGGAAATAGTAAACCAGATATGCACAAACTGTATGAGATTATATAAGATATAACCTTTTCATAAAATATCTTATTTATAATAAAAACTTCATCATAATGCATCTTTTCATAAATATAAATTCAGAAATCACAAAATTAAATTTTGATATTCTATTTTGTGTGTGTGATTATTTGTAAAGATTTCAGATGAGGGATCACTTCCAAAATATATTCTGACAGAATTATAATATTCTTCAATTTCTACATATTTTCACAATGTTTACTACATTATTTGGCATGGAGTCTTATAAAAAATTAATCAAGATATTCCAGCATTTAGTTGATTTCAGAAAGCTTTGTCACATTCAAATAATATATATTTATCTATCATAAAAAAAAATAATTTGCTTCACAAACAAAAAAACTTCAGTCATTCATCTATCTTATTTGATCCTTTTAAGCTTTCTTTTGTAATGTAAATTTAAAATCATAAAAATTTTCTTAATTAAAAATTGATATTTTATCATAAATTTGTTAGAAACAATTTAATTGTAAATTAAGTGTATATTAATGATACTAAATTGGGATAAAATAAAAATATGCAAATGTATACATAAATTTTTATTTCATTTTCTGAGCAAAATTATTTTATTACTGTTTTGTTGAAATACTTATGATTGGAATATTTTTTTCCTAATACAATTTTGAATGAAAAAAAGACATTTTTCAGATATATCAAAACATATATAGAAAACATTAAATTTTAACAGACTACATATGATTAATCACTTGTACTAAGAAATACACTTATAAATTTATTTTATAAAATATTTAAAACTCACAGCAAAAAATTCAATAAAAACATGAAAAGTAAAAAATAAATCAAAAATTTATTTAACATATAAATAAATACATATAAATAGAACATTTCTGACATAATGTTTCATAACTTTGATGAAATACAACTTACTAAAAATTACTAAACTTACTACTTGGAATATATAATTTCTTTAAAAAAAACACAAAACATAGCTGATAAAATTTCTATATCATAAAATTTAAAAGAAAATGCTCAATTTCAAACACAATTTTCTGTATTATTCAAAGCAATTAAAAAAATTATTAATAAATAAAGTTTTTGTCTCTAATAAAGACAAATTTCAAATATTAAAATCTGTTTTCAATAAAAGTTAATTATGTTGAATAAATAGTAAAAACACATTAATGTACTGAAAATCTTTATATTCCAATTTTAACAGAATCTCAGAACAATTTTTATAACTTTAAAAATTCACATTTTAAATAAAATACAAGTCCATTGTAAGTATGCCTCATATTAATTTTTATAGATATAAATTCTAAACATTGTCTACAATTTTAAATTAAAGATACTATAACTTTAACCAATCGACCAATTACAACACTAGCAGATAATGCAGTTTTTCCAACAAAATTCAGTTTTTAAAAAATTATTAAGTTATATAATTTCATAAAATATTGAAAACACAAATAAAATTTCTAATATTTCATTTCATTCTTACAAATTATAAACCATAATGCTTTCTCAAATATCACTAATTTATAAATATAAAACTTCAGATATATATATTTGACAACTTATTAATACCTAGAAGTATATTTTAAGATAATAGAGTATCAGATTGCAGTATAAATGGGTCAATTTAACTAATTTTATCAATTTTAACTTCTGAAGTAGTCTAAATTCTGTTTTATTTTGTCACAACTCATACTGAGATTAATTTTTATAAACATTGCAATCTATAATTTTCCTTTTTTTTCAAATTTAAAAAAAAAATACAGTTTTTAAATGTTATAAAGACAATTATAATCTTTTATCGCATGTTTTTAGAACACTTAAAAACATTCTTACAAGTATTTCACATTAAATACATTAATTTATTAATTAAATAATTTCATTAAAAACACAACTATAAACTAGAAAAAACATACCAAAAAAACACATTAATTAATCTGTAAGTAATATAAAATGTATATTTTCACCATAATTGATTTACAATTGTAATAGAAATAAAAAAAATGAGCTACCATATGAAGCAGGAAATGGTTATATTATAACAAGTATAGTGAAAACATTTATGTATGGGAGGGGAAGGCACTTATACATACATTCTATATGTAAATGAGATTAGATATACTGGCCTTTAATATATTGAGCATCTAAAGAGTCATGTTTAAATTCACTATACAGAACCCATTTTTAAAAAATTTTACAACAGATGATAAGGGGAAAAAACGTGACACATTTTTAATTCTATCTATATGAGTGAGAAATATTGAGTGAATAACTGTGCAGAATAAAAAAATATTTTACTTCATAAAGGCACATTCATGCAAAACCTATTCAAGATTAGTTGAAATATTACAGTTCTTTCTGTGAATTCTTAAAAATTATTACTTTGTATTAGGTTATTGTTTTAAAAATAGAACAAGAAATATAAAGAATCTGATTACTGAAATAAGGAAATAATATAAGATAACAAATTGGCACGAGTAGCGTATAAACATAATAAAATTCATAAGAGTAATTTAATAATTTTTGAACGGGTTATAATTTTAAAATATCCATATTTTAATGTTCCTTAAAAAATATGACACATAGAAAAATATATAAATTAACTTTTTTATTTAAGAAAAGTTAATGTAAGCATTAGACCTCTTTCTATTGTGATTTTAAATAAAATTGTTATGAACTAGAAAACATTTAATTTCTTTCAACTTCCCCTGTTCTACATTTATGAACAATTTCTTGTAATTAAATTAATTCGTAACCCCATTTTTCAATGAATATAAAGTTCTATGGGGTGTATTTTTTTATTTTGAGTATTATTTAATTATAACAATATTTACAAAAATAAAAAGACAAAAGTAAACTTTTTTATACTGAAATAAATAAATTTCTAAAATTAAGATTTGCCCTTTTCTATATGCTAGATTTGCAATAAGCAGAAAAAGCAAAGAGCAAAAAAAATTCAATGTAAAATAAATAAATAAACAACAAAAAGTAAGTTTGTATAAGTATTTGACTAAAAAAAAATTATTTTATTTAACTATATCTTCATTTTAACAGCATATATAAGGGAAAAAGGATTGAGATTTTTCTTTTACTAAAAGTAAAAAATAAATCTAAAAGAGAAGTAAGGTTTATTTCATTGATTTTCAGCAATTATTTATTACAAATATTATGAGATCATTCGAAATAAACTTCCCACTAAAATCTTCATGAACTTAAAATTTTTTTAATTAGTATTTAAAAAACTTTTACAATTATAATGTTATCTCGAACAGTTTTCAATGAATATACCTCCAGCTGTATCTATAGAAAATGCATAAACGCATATAGATGTAGATACTTCCAAATATTTTATATTAAGATTCATCAATAGACCATTAATGATACTTAAAATTCTTGCTATGTAGCCTTACAAATAATAATAAAAAGCTAATGTATTAAAAAATACTTTTAAAAAAGTTATGTTTCTGTCTAATGTGTGTAATAGCTTCTTCTTCTGCTAGATTTGCAATAAGCAGAAAAAGCAAAGAGCAAAAAATTCAATGTAAAATAAATAAATAAACAACAAAAAGTAAGTTTGTATAAGTATTTGACTAAAAAAAAATTATTTTATTTAACTATATCTTCATTTTAACAGCATATATAAGGGAAAAGGATTGAGATTTTCTTTTACTAAAAGTAAAAAATAAATCTAAAAGAGAAGTAAGGTTTATTTCATTGATTTTCAGCAATTATTTATTACAAATATTATGAGATCATTCGAAATAAACTTCCCACTAAAATCTTCATGAACTTAAAATTTTTTTTAATTAGTATTTAAAAAACTTTTACAATTATAATGTTATCTCGAACAGTTTTCAATGAATATACCTCCAGCTGTATCTATAGAAAATGCATAAACGCATATAGATGTAGATACTTCCAAATATTTTATATTAAGATTCATCAATAGACCATTAATGATACTTAAAATTCTTGCTATGTAGCCTTACAAATAATAATAAAAAGCTAATGTATTAAAAAATACTTTTAAAAAAGTAATGTTTCTGTCTAATGTGTGCAATAGCTTCTAAACTAAAACAGCATTGTATTTTAACTAATGATTTTTTTACAAAAGTAAAACTGCTATGTTTTACTATAATCGTAAATTCAGCTACCGCTCTAAAATCTCCAATTTGGCAGTTTGCATAGTGAGCATTATTACATTTCTTAAATTAAATATGATTAAAATAACAAAAATAAATATTTTGTACTAAAATTTGAGTTGTGAAAGGTAATAAATGTAAAGAAATATATTAATATACAGTCTACCTTCTTAATTATGGGGTGATATAATGATGTACTTCAATATATAAGAAAAAATATATAGAAAGTAGACATGATAAATTATTATACAAAATCAACGTTATCTAAGTATACAAAGGAAAAACTACCAATTATCTAGATTTATTATATTATATATTATTATAGATTTCTATATTTAGCTCAAAATTTTTCTTAAAAAATCAGAAAATTTATTTTCTAACCAAAAAAAATCCCATACTCGTCTTGAAAAGATATTTATACACATAATTAAAGAATGTGTCCCCCATAAAAAATTTATACATTTACATATTTCAAGAGATATCTCAGTTTATGTCCTAAAACAGGAGTATTTGAAGTAAAGAAACTCAAAATAAGGATAACCTCAAGAATTAACAGAAAAATCATCATATTTCTTCATGTACTGATTTTCTAACTTAAATCTGCATAATAACTTTGATCCTAAATTAATTTTTAACTACAATCAATTAAAAATAATTGCATTTATGTTACTTAAACATCATAATTATACAGTTATATGTATTATTTCTGATAATTTGGGCTGCATACCTGCTTTCTAGCTACTTCATCTTAAAATTACAATTATTTAAACCAAGGGTCACAAATTGCTTTCTGATTAACTACAATCAGCATTGATATTCTACGCAGCCTATGGATTAGGTTATTTTATTTGTTTTGCTAATGATCAATGCATAAATCATTTGTGACAATTGAAACAAATTATTAAAACTACTAAAAGTTGAGTTGTTTTATTGTACACTCAGAGTATACCCTAAGAATTGGATAGCATTTCACTACCTCCTCTCATCAGAAAAATTTCCTCAAATAGGATAGTTGGTTATAAAGATGTGACTGATCTTAACTTATATGAAGTTATCACAGTTTAAATTTTTAACAATTAAAAAAAAAGTCGAAGATTTATAAATTAAAGTAACTGAGCTACCTATATAGTTACATAAAGTTGGAAAAAACAAATATAATCTTAACATGTTAGCCTCCTAAAAAATTTTGGCAGAGAAATGTCCCAAACATAAAATTTATTATACAAAACTGTTTTGAATTTGTAGAAGCACTTTTAAATAAATGCAGTCATTTTTAATTACAAAATTTATCATGTCAACGTTTTTGTTATAGATGAAAATACAAAGATAATTTATAATTGTCTCTCTCTCAACACACACAATTTCCATTATATTTATAGTCTGAATAAAACAAGAGAGCATATATAATAAATAAATATTTTGGAGATACAATGGACAAATGTTTATTATGGACAAATTACTTAATTTTTTTATTGTGACGGCACTGAGTTTTAATGAAAAAAAAAACTTATAAAACTAAATATTATAATACATAACATTTAAATTACAAAACAGAGATAATACTCATAAAGTCCAAATTTTTTTGTTATTTAACTCTTTCAAGATATGGCATAGCATTGGTACAATATATACTGAACGGAATGCTTTTTTTCTTTTTTTGGACTGGACACAATCACTCTGACAAATGCAAATGTTTTATACAGATACTGGAAGCATTAAGGAAGGTATATTTTTCAATATCCCTTATTATTACATTATTGGCACATTCAACACATACTTGTGCAATTTCGCTCAAAGCAGAATGTTTGATTATATTTTACTATTGCTATTAATGTTGAAAAAAATATATATAAAAAAAATCTAACATTAAAATAAACAACAATATAGAGATAAAATACTGAATTCATAGAGCATGTATTTAACAATAAAATAACTAGTTTAATCTTTAAAAAAATATATTTAAAATCACAACCTTTGACTCCAACAAAACAACAATAGTGATATGGAAATGAGAAATACACTTTCATTACCAGGCACTTCAATATAAATTGTACGCCATATATTCACTCTAAAAATCAATTGATAAATACTTATTAATCATTTAAATTCTTTAGGCCCTTCTTTCTTGCAAAATCAGCAAAGTTTCTTGGGCACCCTGTTCAGCAATGCTGCGATACTGCTCAATCTCATTCAAAACCTGTACAGATAATTAAATAAACTATAATGCTTAAGGGATTCATTTTTATAGGTATCTATTTCAGCATTTTAAATAAATTTAGCATCTACATTGTAAATAGAAAACCACATAATATAAAAGCACTATAAAATACATAACTGAAAATTTTCAGCAAACATAAAGTCAATATATTAATGCTACATGTCTCTATGATAAAACATATTCATTAGATACATATTGCGCTAAACACATGTTTAAAATATAATTCAATAGCTGGTATACCCGTTCTTCGCACGGGTGAACTGAAAAATTAAACAACACAGATTGAAGGGAAAAAAAGTTTTTAATGAGTTAATTTTATGTGAATTGAAAATTAAACAAAAAAAGCTTTTTGCATATCTCAGCTAAACAAAAAAAGAAAGAAAAAAAACACCTTTGTTAAATTTTAAGTATGTAGATCTAATAGCTGATAAAAAGTATTTTTTTTATTTATAATTCCTCATAACACTCTTGAGGGTCGATTTTTCAAAATGCCTCCCTAAGCTGATCTCTGCTCAGCAAAAGTAACACATTGTTAAAAGTTTTGCATAATTAACGCTTCAAGTAGTGTAAATAATTTATATCTGAAAGTGTAATACATTAATATTACTTTCTGTTGTATTTATTTTATTTTAAAATTGTAATATTCACAAGCAACGCTGTTTCTTTAATTATAATTGCGATTCTAAGAAAAACATAGCGAAATGTTAACGATAGAGTCAAGTTGGCAAATGCCTAGCTACTTTCGTAGCTCGAGCTTTATTAGAACTTTGTAACACCCGCCGTGTAGGAAAGCGCTGCACGTTAATGCTTTATCTACCGCATTATGATTTACTGAAGTTTTTTTCATACAATATTTTTTTTGGATCACTACATTTACAAATTAAGGGATATACATAAACAAAATACTCCACTTTGGAAAATTTAATCCGTTAGAGCTAATAAATTAATTAAAGATATTCCACTGTAAAATTAATTATATACACCGTTCACTTAAAATAAGTAGTCAAATCATTTTCCAAGGTCTTCACTAACATACAAAAACATAAGACACTTAAATTTTGACATAAACTATTTTTTCGGGACAAAAATAATAATCTTTGCAATCCGCTGAAAACGCCGTCGGCTGAAAACGCAATATCTGCTACTAAACTATTCGGCTTCCTCGCTAAAATACTCATCATAGAACCCGAGCTGCCATATATCTTGGAAGAGTGGATTTCAAAGAATATTCCTGCTAAGTATTTGTAGAATATTCCTTCTAAGTTGGTGCGATGTGGTAGTTAGGAGAAGGGGTGCCAGCTCAGGTGCCGTCCACATCCCTTGACCATGTTTCAAAATTATGTGATACGTTGACAAAAGTCCTTGTGTAGCTGAACAGTGTGATGTTAATGTTCACTCACTCACACACTCCAAAAAATACAGTACAGTAGTTATAATTATTTTTATACTTAAAAACGCAATATCTGTATACTTAAAAATGAAATATCTGCCTATTCAATTAAAATTATAGCATTATAATTAACTACTAACCACAAACAAATTTTGAAAATTTGTCCAAATGATGCAGTGTGAAAGAGAAAGTTCAGAACTGATAAAAGCATTTATTTGGAAAAAAGATCAATTTCATACTACCAAATGTGCATAATAAAATCATAAAAAAAACATTAAAATAAAGAGATTTATAACAACCTCTCCCTTCAAAACTTAGTTTTAATCTGAAATAAAAAAAATAGGCATTATTCTGATCACAGGAATTAATTAGAAGCGAGCTCCTTGCGTAGCCAAAACAAAAAGTTTTTCACAAACAAAAGATAGATATATGCTGACGTGGGCCTTTTTGCAGTGCAAGCCAGAGTTGCTTGCAGATGGCAGAATTTTTTCCTACTTACTTGACAAATATCGTTATATTTTGGACACTTCATACAATATCTTTATAAATTATAGTCTATGCTATAAATTATAGCCTATGTGCTATTCTGATGTATAAGCTATATTACTGTAAAGTTTCATTAAAATCCATTCAGTTGTTTTTGCGTGAAAAACCCACAAAGATCCTCACAAACTTTCGCATTTATAATATATATATTAGATTAATTAATTAGAATGATAAAGAACATGATTTTTTATAATATCTAAATTATTTACTTAAAATTAAATGTACGGAGAAAAAGAATACCCTGTAAAGAAAAAACTGTGGTTGTGTATTTTCTTTAATCAAGTGTAAGATTTAAAATATTTAAAGTAGATAAAGTTAAAAGCAGAACATTGAATTAAAATGTGTCTTGCAGTGAGTTGATAAACACAATGATTACACATACAGGAATACTCACTTGAAAAGAGATGTCTAAGTCTCAGTTGTCAAAATAATATCTTGGTTACTGGATGGCAGTGGTTTCCAACAAGAAATTTGGCTGCGGTAGCCAAGTGGTATAGGTATCGGACCGTGGCTTGCTTTGTCACGAGTTCGAGCCCAGTACCACTAAAGACCCGCCGTGTAGGGCAGCGATGCACATTAAATCTGTCGAGAGCTGAAACATCCTCCTGTTGGTGTGGTGTGGTAGTTAGGAGAGGGGGTGCCAGCTCAGGTGTCGTCCACGTCACTTGACCATGGTTCAAAATTACGTGGTCCGTTGCCAAAAGCCCTCATGTAGCTGAACAGTGCGACGTTAATATTCAATCAATCAATCAAATCCAACAAGAAATTATGGTCTTTATTGTAATTAAAATTACTTCTTACTGTACTTAAATTGTAATGCATCTCAAGATTCCACTAGTTTTACTAATGCTCTTAAACAAGTGATTCTTCTATGGAAAAGTATGTAACAAAAAAAATTCTAAATTTTCAGGTTTCAGCAGTTATAAGTTCAGGTTATGGGTAAAAAAATGTCTCTACCCTATATTCCAATTAAATATACACGTATTCTTCTAAAGAAAAAAAACAACAACTAGGAAACATGTTTCAAATAAATGCAAAGTTCATATATATTTACATATTCTAAAGAATTATTATAATGTTATTTAATGAGGCAATGATAATTTACATATTATGATATTCAAATTTTAAAATACAGATAAGTTAAAATAGGAAAAAAAACCCATGTATTATACAGCATAAAATTTATAAACATAAAAAAAACATATTTAACAATCATTATTAATAATTTATGAATCTGGTTTAAATCTAGTTTGCAAAAAATACAAAAATATCCATATATTAACCCCTTGCTAACAATTTACCGCCAAAGATTAATCATTAAAAAATTTACATATTAAGGAAATTTATTTCATTTACAAAATGTCAGTGTTATTCATGGAACCTATTTAATGCACTATGCTATAGTGTTAACTGAGTTGTTTGATCTGTTCAAGCCCGAGTGCCACTGAAGACCCATTGTGTAGGGAGGGGATGGGGGCGGATACAAGTTAAATCTGCCGAGGCTCAAAGTCCCGTCATTGATGCAATGAGACATTTTTGAGAGGTATGTACCAGCTCAGATCTTATTCACCTTATTTGACATAGGTTCAAAGATACAATGTCCGTCATCAATGGCGGTGTTCTATATGGCGGCAAATTAGTGCTCTATTAGTTTTAATTTTGCATAGAAGTAAATTTGTATATTCAAGATTTAATCAATATGAATCTCTAGGACTAAGCTCAAAATGAAATCAACGCTATCACATTTACTTTCAGAAATACAACATACTAACTGAAAATCAAGAATGCCATCTTTCACGTGCAGAGTGAAATTATTTTTCAATGAGGAATACATTTATTAGCAGAGTACATATCAAAATAAATATTGGAATGTTTGTAAAAAACTAGTTCGAAGGAAGCCACACAACATATATAAAAGTTTTAGGGTTATTTATTGTTGGAGCGAAAATCTTACATTGATTAAGTTCTACCCAAAACAATTAGGAATGATAAGAAAATGGCAATACACTGTAATAATTACTCATGGAGATATGCATTCTTGTAAGGGCAGCAAAAGAACAGGAAAAAATTAATGACAGCGGCAAATGTATTGTTCCCAAGATGTAAAAATAATGGATCTCCAATGCATATTTGGTGGAATTGGTTGTAAAATAAGTGAATTGGTTCTTTTCAGTGCCACCACATTAATGAACAAATAAAAAAACATTAAAGACATTTCCCTCAATTGTTGGAATGGGTATAAGGCAGAAAAATTTTAAGAATCAAGTTCTTATAGCAAATAACTACACAAAAATAATTTTTTTTATCCTAAAATCATTATACATATGCAGGTAATAGTGCACCTATAGAAAAGTGCAAAATAAAAAACAACATGAAAGAAAAGTGCAAAATAAAAAACAACATGAAACACTTATCAATTATCTTAAGTCCTATTTTTTATAGCTCTGGAGGAAAAGAAATAAAAGGTGAAAAAGATATATTTGATACTACCTTAAGGACAGTTTCTGACTAAGAATTTCTGGTGAAAGCAAATATTTGTAAAAATTTGGCCAAAGCTGCCAATTACATGCAGTTAATATATAAATAAGCTTTATTATATTTTGCTCCTAAATATAAATAATGGCTATAATATAGGGCTGAAGTAACTTAGCAGTTAAAGTTACAAGTTTTAAGGCAAGTACAACTGAAATCAAGTCTCGATTTCACAAAGTTCCTGAGTGTGAAATATTCAAAGCTATGTAACATTAAAAGGAGCTAAATTTCAAAGTGCTTGTTGAGGGTGAGAAATCTAATATAGTACAGTGAATTATCAGCTCACGGGTCCATCTCATTGTCAGAGTGTGACTCAAAATTACTAGGTCTAGTCACTGTAACAGGGTTATAATTTAGATCAAACCTGAACCTGATATTGTATTAATATATGAAATTAAAATTTTTATTCATTTGAAAATGTGAAATAATTATAATATCCGGTTCTTTTCTGTGCTTTACAGCATTGAGCACTAAGGAAATTTTTTAAAAAATCAGAAAGTTATGATGATAAAAAAGTAAGCAAGTGCATGTAAATAGTTTAGAGATCAAACTTGGTTTCCAGGTAAACTATATTATTGAAGATGATTACAAAATTAATACAATTTTCTTTACACATTTATAAATTTAAATAAATAAATAAATATAAGTGTACTTACCCCATTTTTGTATTTTTCATCCTTAATACCTTCAGCATTTATAATAACATTGTAATAGGCTCCATACACTCCTGTTTCTAAGCATTTTACTCCAACCTTGTAATGAAAATATTATAAATCACTCTATATTAATAATTTTAGTGTAATACAAGAATTGTTTATATATAAAGGGTGTTTTTTTTAGAGGTATAGAACTTTAAATTGCAATAAAACAACGATGTATTATTCGATTAACATGAATTTTTTTTTATTCGCAAGATAATCTTGAGGCATTACATTTTAAATATGATTTCTGGCATATGACTGCCACGGCTGGCTCGAATGTAGTCCAATCTGGACGTCCAATTTTCAATGACTTTTTCCAACATTTGTGGCCGTATATACACGGCGAACAATAACACGGCAAAATTGTCTTCAAAATGGTCAAGCGTTTGTGGCTTATCTGCATAGACCAATGACTTTACATAGCCCCACAGAAAATAGTCTAGCGGTGTTAAATCACAAGATCTTGGAGGCCAATTCACAGGTCCAAAACGTGAAATTAGGCGGTCACCAAACGTGTCTTTCAATAAATCGATTGTGGCACGAGCTGTGTGACATGTTGCGCCGTCTTGTTGGAACCACAGCTCCTGGACATCATGATTGTTCAATTCAGGAATGAAAAAGTTAGTAATCATGGCTCTATACCGATCACCATTGACTGTAACGTTGTGGCCTTCATCGTTTTTGAAGAAGGATTCCACCAGCCCATAAAGTGCACCAAACAGTCAGTTTTTCTGGATGTAATGGTGTTTCGACATACACTTGTGGATTAGCTTCACTCCAAATGCGGCAGTTTTGTTTGTTGACGTAGCCATTCAACCAGAAGTGCGCTTCATCGCTAAACAAAATTCGCTTATGAAAATCGCGCGCGACCATTATTTTCGAAATAAAATTGCACAATTTGAAAGCGTTGTTCAGGCGTGAGGCCTGAATTTCATGATGAATTGCCAAACCAAACTGAGAATAAATCACTTGACAGCTGTTAAATCGGTCACCATCTTGGAAAGTAATGCAACTTAAACTTCTATACCTGGAAAAAAAACACTCTGTATGTTAAGATGCAAAATGACAAAATAATGTTTGTTGTCATAATACTTTAACGGGAAAGAAATTTTTAAGCATTCTTGTAATTTTTACATTACAACAATATTAATCTTTTAATTAACCTTTCCATCAATAAACTTATAATAAACAAATTTTAATCATATTTATGCATTATTAACTTATAAGATGAAATTATTTAAATTAATAGAATATACATATATACTAAAAAGAGCAAGCAATTTATTATGTGGAAAAGCATGACTGCCACAAATCAAATAATCAAAAATCCATTTTCATTTCTAAATTTAAAGAAATATAGATTTAAACCAAAATATAAATCATTAATCATTTATTCTAACATCACTTGTATTGTATAAAATAATCCATTGAAACTCAAAGAAAAAAAAATTCAGCCTAATACAGAACTATTTTAAATACACAGAAAAGACAGACAAATTAAAAATTGTTAGAAATATTACCTGAAGATCAGATTTCGTGCCAAAATTTCCTATTACAGCTAATTCTTTTAATGGATCCCAAAGCCTGCTTACAGATTTTGCAACAGACATTGGCACAGATATGGCTTTCTTCAAACCAGCTTCCATAGCTGTCTCTCGCCTGATAAAGAGTCACAAATTATACATTAAATTTGCCACCAATTAAAAATATTTAATGCATGAATAAACATGCATAACACAACAATAAGAAAATATACTTTTAAATTATATAATGATACACTAAATAAAATTTAACTTACATCACTATATCTTCTGGAGTTTCTTTTGGCAATTTCAAAGCTGCCTACAATATCAACAAAAAATTACAACTTTAAATTAGAAAATCCAAAGCATCTTTTTTTTACATTTAGTTCAGTAAAATAGCCTGAGGCAGTGGCGTAGCTAGGTATCCAAAGGACCTGGTGCTAAAAAAAATGAAGGCCCTATCTTGGTTGGATTTCATCAAGTAAAAAAGCAAAAATATATGAATATTTTAAATATACAAAGCTATAATTTTTGTTTACTTTTTCCTCTTTCTTTTCATTGTTTGCTCTTAAATGCTTCACAGGGTTTCTTTTTTTTAATCCCTAATTTCAGTTTTATGATTTATGTAATATATTTCATATGTGCTTTAAAAGAAAGCATAAACGTAATATAACACTACAAAACATCGTTGGAAATTCTCGGGCTATTTTATTTGGTTGGATTGAACTCACGCACCAGAGAGCTTAGAGCTTCAAAATGGTCCACCGAGATAGACATGAAATGATGCAAAAAATATGCATGAGCAAGAAAATACAATCAATATTACTATAATTATTTTTAAAACACACCTCTGCAAAAGAGCAGAGGAGAGGGGACAAAACTACATCAGACACGAGTAGATTGCAAAATATTGAAACAGGAAACTAGCTTACTATGAATCATATCATTATTATAAAAATAGAATATAACTAGGTTTTTTAAGATGTTATAATAAGTATTGTAAGATTTTTCATGGAATTTTCAAGTAACAGTTTATAGAAAAATGAAAAAAATTTAAAACAATATAAACTTTTCAATAAGTAAAGTTCACAATTCTACGCAAACAACGGAAAGAATTTAGGGGAATTCCCTGCAAGTTCTAAATTACTTTCAACTGAATTACCATGATATTATAGTTATTTTGCAACCTTTTATGTTTATATTTTAAGTTTGGAAGAAATTATTCACAAGTTCATCTTGCTTTGTGTTTAGAGTCCGAGGGCCCCCCTGAGTGTTAAGGCCCAGGGGCAAGGTACCATCTAGCCCATTGGTAGCTACGCCACTCGCCTGAAGTGTAAAGTGGTTCAAAGAAAAAAAATTTTGAGCTAGAGTCCAGACTACCTCCTTTTAAGATTCATCAGTAGTATAATGCAGTGAAAATTTTAGCTTCTTAGTTAAAATTTTAACAGGGTGCTCAGTGACTTCCCACAATTTAGCATTAGCAGAAGTATAGGAAATGCAACAAATAATTTAAAGTTCAGAAATGTTTTTAATTTTTTCCTAAAGTTTTTTGTTGAAATTTTGCTTGTTGTATTATTTTTGTATATTATTATCATTTCAAAAAATATTTTATACTATATAGCATTATTTCTGATAATTATTTACATAATAAAAAACAATGAAACAAAACAATGAATCAAAACAATTTTATCTATCCATCTCTCTCTCTATCATCTTACCTCTGACTAAAAATAATTTCAAATGAAATTTTTAATTTTTTTACATGATAATGTACCTGCATGTATGCAGAATCAATAAAAGGTAAAAACTTAAGTGAATGATTAAAAAGACGGACAGTTATTATGAGCAAATACGAATTTTTTCTGATGAGCCCAGTTACAAAATTTAATATTAAATATTCCATATATATAGAATACAATATTTTTAAAAAATATTTCTCTATTGTTATATATTGGTTAAATTAAACAAATTATTAATTAATTCACCATGTAATCATTAAAGGCAGAGGTATCAGCATCAATGACAGAAAGTAATTCTTTCATAGTTTCGTGCATTACAGGAATAATTCTTCGCATCTGTGAATCATATCTTTCCCACTGACGCTTACCATATGTCATTTGGCCCACCATACAAGACAAGGCCGAGCCCTACAAAAAATTAAAAAAAACAAAACTTTTAAGTTATTGTCAGGGGAAAAATAAAATACTTTTATATTTAACATAAATTGATTCAATATAGTTAACATGGGATTATTTATTTCATTTTTAAGAGGATCCTAAATCTTAAATGCGTATTAAATATTTCAACATATATATAAATTTAACTGTTTTGCCTGAACACTACTTAGGTACTATGAAAGGTCAATTTCCGATTTGTCTGCATACCACTAAGGCATCTCTTGTTTTTTATTTTTATTCATTTGCAGTGTTTCTAGTAAATAGCTTTGCAGTTCAGTAAAGAATGAAATGTAAAATATGTATAAATCTGGTTCTAATATCAGGTTTTACTGCTTTTTGTTTAAAATGGCTGCCCAGTGTTTCATCCTCATTATACCCTTTTTTTTGTGAGAAGATAACCTTAAGCAAAATTGTCAATTTATCCCTATAATTAAAAATTATCTTAAATTATTTAATTCAATACTTGTAATAGTTTTGACTGCAGATTTTAATTGATATAATTTATTTGAATACAATATTATTTATGAATTCATTTAACAAAAATGCATTATGTGAATATTTAAATGTTTATTAATGTATCAGTTCCTATTTTTATGTAAACTAATTAGTCTAAGGAAAAAATTGTTAAAAATTATTTGTAATATATTTTCCTTCTAACCATCTATAGCACGAAAAAATATCTTCCTATCTATTGAAAAGATCTCAGCCAGGATAAGATGATTAAAATGCCAATCAATAAGAACAGCACAGATATTCTTTGTGGACCGTTAATTGCAATTATTTCCACAAGCTTGAAAGATCCAAGCCAATCTCAAACTTAAAAAATAATTTGAAGTAATATAAAATACACAAAAGAAAATTAATTAAAAATAACAAACCCAAATTAAATTAATAGCTTTCAAATATGCAATTGATCTGGGATTTATAAATACGAACAATCAGCAAGGAATCAAAATATTTTATTTAACTATTCAAAACTATATTTACACATGCACACAGATAATCTTAGGATTTTTGAGTTGCTAATACAGTATGAAAAAAAAGGACAGATTTTGATAGAGTAACATCATTTAATTAATTAATCATAAATGTTGCTAATTTGCATGTAAAATGTGCTCAGGATTTCCACATAATATAAATATATATTATGTTAACTTACCATGGCAGCAACAGCTGCAGCAACTGAACCTCCTCCAGGAGCAGGAGTTCTAGCAGCAACAGTTTTGATGAAATCCTGAACACTTTTATTAGCTAAGGACCCACTATCATCATCAGGAAGCATATATTCTATAATTCTTTCCTTGGCATTAAAAGATCCAAGAGAATTCAAACCTAACCTATTGATCGCCTAAAGGTAAATAATATTAAATAATTTAAATTCATAATGAGAAAGGAAAATTGAAATGACATAATTTTATCAGAAAATTATTATACAAACCAAATGCAATTTTTGATCTTCCTCTAAAATAAAAAGGTTTTCCTTGTTTATATAATGCTCAGCAACTTGGAGAATAGCTCTCAATGGAACAATACCAACAATTTGGGAGCCAGTTACAGCTAATTTTAAATCTTTAGCACCTTTGCAAACCTAGAAAAAAAGGGGGAATTTTAATTTTAAGTTGAAAACACACATTAAAAGTTGCAATATTTTCATTTTTAACATTCACTACAGTAAATATTACATTACAAAAATGTATAAAACAAACAATTGTTCATAAGATCAAGTAATTTCTAATAAAATAGAATATATTTTGTAACGACTTCTTTGCAAGAAAAGCATTTAAAAAATCCTGAAGTATGAAATGTTGTAAAATATCCTTTAACATGTTGTGTAGTCATACAATTCCCTTCTCTTACTAGAATATAAAACAATATTCTCTAGGGAGCTATTTATAAGAAAATTTAATACTAAATATTCAACATTAAAATGTAATTTTAGTTAATTTAGTATGCAAAATTCCATGATATAAAACATACATCTTCTCGTTAAAGAAAATCTAAGTAAAAGATATTACTTTTATAAAAGGGATCTCGTGTTTTGAAACAGTTTAATAGTCCCTTACTTAAATTTTACTAACCAATTACAAATACAAAAATTTTATAAGCGAAATACATATTGCTTTTTATACAATAATGAATTGTTTTAACGAAATAATATAAGCTTAAAATTACTTCTTCATAAGCAGTATGAATTGGGGTGACATCATGATCTGTAAGATTAATAGAAACTTGTGCCATATTAGCTTCCTCTAACCACCATCCAATAGCTTGACATTTCTTCAATTTTCCAGGCTAAAAAAAATCAATTAAGTGATCCTAAAGTTCGAAATTTTTCAACAAAAGTCACTTATATAAGTACATACATTTCTATCAAATAAATCAATTAAAATTCATTCAAATAATGTGACTTAAATAAATAAAGTTTTAATTTAAAAAAAAACAGTTTTTAATTATAACCATAAAAAATTATTAGAATGACAGATTAACCTTTACAATATTTTCCACAAAAAAATACCTTTAATCTATGGAGAAAAGACTTTTATGCAAAATAAAAATGTTTATAAGATTAGAAATTTAATACAATTAATTAATATTGTATTTTTATGCACTATGCTTCCGCATTATTTTTGAAAATAAACTGAAATCAATAAAAAAGATGGTGACATTTTATTTAAAGCCAATTGCAATATATTTTATTCGAAAAACGGAAAATAGTCTATGTTTGAAAACTGCAAACTTAAAAAAAATATATATGTCAAAAGCTACATTAAAAATATACCTCTTCTTTGCTTCGTCCTTGTTCTCGAATATCCAATGCTATTCGATGAGCTTGTTCCTTTGTGCCAAGAACATTTACATTGTACGCAATTAGAAATTTTCTAGCACCAGCCATTGTTGCACCCCAATTAGGAACAAACTCAGCAGGTCCAAAATCTGGCACCCATTCAGGTTTTGTAACCTAGATAATATTTCTAAAATTAATACTCAAAGAAGTATGTTATTTGTGTAAAAAGTTATTGTAAATAACTTAGAAATTAATAAGTTAGTGATCTTGTTATTAGTAAATTATTATTTTTAGTTTGTTTTTGCACATAGAGCATTACTTGTTATCAGCAGCAATTTATGTCTAAATGGCTCGACTTTTATTGATATTTTGCAAACACTATTTAATTTTAAAATATTTTCTGATAAATATGATATTTTTTTCTCCCTTTTGTACATTTATTTTCTTCATTTGAAAACAACACAGAGGAATCATGGTTAAGAAATTTTTATTAGTAGGCAAAAAAAAATCTTACTCTATTAATGTTGAAATGTCCTATTCCACATTCAATTTTGAAACTTTCTGCTTTGCTATCTTATAGGAAGTTGAATAGTTTTTTGGATTTTTTCATGATAGTGTATCAAAAAACAGTGGTAAGAATTAAGATACAGAAATGACGTGAACACCCATCAAGAATTGAATCTTCAAATACCTCTTTTGGTATCAAAATTACTAAGTAATAAACAATATCTAAAAATAAAATGTAAACTAAAATAAGTAGTTTTTTTTAAAAAATAAAGAATTTTAATGATTTTTAATCAATCCTAATTCAATATTTTCTAGTTTTACATTTTTTCACTTTTTGTTTTGAACCAAAAATATAAAAATTAAAACCGACATACTAAATATTAAATTTTTTTTTTTTTAAACTGATATATATATATATATATATATATATATATATATATATATATATATATATATATATATATATATATAATATTCAGTTTAAAAAAAAATTTTTGGCCACTGCATTGCACGGCCCCCATGCTTTAACATTGGTTTAAATGGTAAACTCGCCAAATATTGCAGCTAGCGCCAAGTTGGCGACGGATTTGGCGACTTAACAAATCCGTCGCCAACTTGGCGCTAGCTGCAATATTTGGCGAGTTTACCATTTAAACCAATGTTAAAGCATGGGGGCCGTGCAATGCAGTGGAAATGATGTTACAGGTAAACAGGGTTGAAATCACATTAGATACGACAAATTAAACTGTAAAAATGAACACAAATGAGTAGAAACAATTAGAATAAGACTAAATTCGTAACAGGGTTGCTTGGCGACCATGGCAACCCTGCTCCTAATAACCCTGTCTGGCAACCCTATCGCGGTATTGTAACACTATTGTATTGAATGTATTACTGTATTGAGCTTTTCTCGTACGTTCCGGATTTTGCTAGACCTTTCTATTTCTCGATTATTCTGGCAAGTGCAAGAGGTTTCTGACCGAAAGGTATAAAATGGCCCGGGCCGGCTAGTCAGTTAGTCAGATCTCAGCTTTCATGCAAGTGATACCTCTTGCTTGAGAGAGAGAGAGCCGATTGCATAGTGCGTGTGTTATTGCTTTTATTGAGTTATTATTTTTGTGCTGAGTGTTTACTAAGTGTATTACATCTGTGTTATCAGTATTTTCATTGATTGTAAGTGACTTTCTCGAACTGTTCTACAATTTGTGGAGGACTGTTTTGGCCAAGAATAAAATTGTTTTGGATCCCGCTCTTCGGCTTCAATCATTTCGAACCCCCGAAAACGCAACAATTGGTGTAGAAGTGGGATTGAATGCCAACAACAAGAGCGATGGAGGCCCAGTTCCAGACTCTTCTAGAAAAATTGACCGCCAGCATGAATGCCAATATGGGCGAAATGAAATCGGACTTGACCGCCAGCATGAATGCCAATATGGGCGAAATGAAATCGGAGTTGACCGCCAGCATGAATGCCAATATGACTGAAATGAAATCGGAGTTGACCGCGAACAAGGAAGAGTTGAAAAGTGATTTGAAGGGCATTGGCGACAAATTGACGACTATGGACAAGAAATTTGAAGAAATGGAAGGAAGAATCGAGTCGGTGGAAAATAAATTCGAAAACAAATTTGTGGATATAGAGAACAAATTTGAAAATAAATCGAAGATATGGAGAGCAAACTAGAGAAATTGAAGCAGAAAGTCATGACTGGTCAAGGGGATGAATTTAAGTTTCAAGCTCCTTATTCCAAGCCTTCCATCAAGCTTTCTACATATGACGGAAAGTCCTCTTGGCAGGTGTATAAGACCCAATTCTCCATAGTGGCGGATGCAAACCAGTGGGACTCCCAGACCAAGGCCTGCCAGTTAGCTGCTTCTCTTCGAGCCGACGCTGCTGACATTTTGCAAAGTTTGCCGGAAACACAGCGGCTGGATTTCGACGCTCTCGTTAATGCTCTGGAGTTACGCTTCGGAGAGAAATGTGTGAAGGATTACAGCAGACTCCAGCTGAAGTCACGGCAGCAGAAAGTGTCCGAAACGCTCCAAGAACTGGCGACGGACGTCGAGAGGCTTTCTCACTTGGCGTTTTCTGACTGTCCGACTGAAGTAAGAGAAGTCCTGGCGCTGCAACACTTCATCGACGGGGTGCGTGATCCGGAAATCAGAAAGCTCTCCGAATGGCGGATCTCAAGGACTTAAAGGGGGCCCTAGTGTTTGCTATGAAATTCGAGGCAGCCCAGCAAGCAACACGAAAGGACAGACACACCCCATACAAGGCGCTGAAACTAATAAGCGCCTTCCAGAAGGAGGTGTCGGAAAACTAATTAATGACCATCTCGTGGGGCGGAGGTTGCCAGATTTTGGAAAGCCCACATTCCAGTGTGTCAAATTTCGACAAAAGTACCGGTGAGAATGGAATTTTATAATGGGACATGTTAACGAGCTTCCTGCAACATGATCATCGATACAGGAGCCAATGTGTCTATCATTCGGAACGATCTGGTTCAAAAGTTAAAGAGAAACTTATCTGGACCCCGCCCCGCGTGGTGCTACAGACCGTGACGGGGGAAAAGATTGATATTCACGGAAAATTAAAAGTCAAGATCCAGTTTGGAGACACTACCTACCAACATGCTGTGTATGTCGCAGATATTGCAGACCCTTTCATTCTTGGACTGGACTTTCTAAAAGGAGCATGGTTTCACTCTAGACTTCAACAAGAACGAATTACGTTCCATACACGAAGAAGTCACTATATTCAAAATTGAACACAGGACAGAATCTATTCGACAGGTAACCGCTAACGAGAATATTACCATTCCCCCAAGGACTGAAATCATAGTACCTGGATACATCGGTAACGATGTGAGTTTCAACTCTTAATTGGAACTGCGGAAAATAAAGCGAATGGATTGCTAATAGCTTCGACGCTAGTGGACCTTTCCAGAGAAAACTATCCCCGGTAAGAATTTGCAACGTAACTGAAAAACCTAGAGTGTTCCAGAAAGGTGAAGTGTTGGCAACCTGCAGTCCAGTAACGTGTGTCTGCAAAAGTTCGGGCTTGCTCCTATCCAACTCGCCTCAACAGTTGACTCCCGACCTTCTAGAAAATGCTGAATTGTCCCCGAACAGAAAAGCTCCGCAGAAAGACTGTTCCAAGAATTTGAAGACGTGTTTTCTAGAAACAGTAGCGATATTGGCCATACTACAGTGACACAACACAGAATTGATACAGCAGACCATCCGCCGATTAAACAGCACCCAAGACACTTGCCGTTTGCTAAACAGGAAGAGGTCGGAACACTACTACGAGAGATGCAGGAAAATGACATCATAGAACCGTCTTCGAGTCCGTGGGCATCTCCAATCGTCTTGGTTCGTAAGAAAGATGGCTCCACAAGATTTTGCGTGGACTATCGAAAACTTAACGACGTCACCAAGAAGGACAGCTACCCTCTTCCAAGGATAGATGACACCCTGGATACCCTTTCCGGTCATAAATGGTTCTCGACTTTAGATTTAAAGAGCGGATACTGGCAAGTGGAGATCCATCCCGAAGATAGAGAAAAACAGCATTCACTTCCGGCCAAGGACTATGGCAGTTCAAAGTTATGCCGTTCGGGCTCTGCAATGCGCCAGCTACTTTCGAGCGCCTGATGGAGACCGTGCTAAAGGGTCTGACTTTTTGAAGCTTGCCTTATTTACCTGGATGACGTCATAATAGGAGGGCGTACGTTTGAAGAACATCTTCAAAAAATATCCGGAAGGTGTTATCAAAATTAAGCGACGCTGACTTGAAGCTAAACCCTTCGAAATGCAAGTTCTTCCAGAAAGAAGTCAATTATCTGGGACACATCATCTCTGCAGAAGGTGTCCGTACCGACCCCGAAAAAAGTGTCCGCCGTATTGGAAACGCCCTGAAAACCTCCGTGAGCTGCGAAGCTTCCTGGGACTATGTACTTATTACCGAAAGTTTGTGAAAGGGTTCTCTAACATCGCAAGACCCTTGCACAAGCTAACAGAAAGTAAACAAAAAGTTTCAGTGGACAAAAGAATGTGAAGATTCCTTCCTCCAGCTTAAAGAAGCTTTGACGTCTTCACCGATCTTAATATATCCACAACCGGACAAGCCATTTATCTTGGACACTGATGCCAGTAATGAGAGTGTCGGAGCAGTATTATCTCAGGAAATAGATGGCCAGGAACGAGTCGTAGCTTATTGGAGTAAGTGTTTATCGAAACCGGAAAGAAATTATTGTGTCACTCGAAAAGAGCTACTGGCTATTGTGAAAGCCATCGAGCATTTCCATCACTATCTCTATGGCCAAAAAACACGTACCGATCATGCCTCTTTAACCTGGCTAATGAATTTTAGAAACACTGAAGGCCAGGTAGCCAGATGGATACAACGGCTCAACGAGTATTACTTTGACATCAGACATCGTAAAGGCTCCTCGCATTATTTTGATGCCCTTTCAAGAAGACCATGCCCAGAAAATTTGTCGTCATTTTTCCAGAGTAGAGACCAAATATGACTATGCTATACGCCAGATAACAACTTCAACAGCGACGCCACCCGATCCCTGGGTGACGAGAAAGTTCGAGAAGACCAGATGGCGGGTCCTGATATTAAACCCTTTTAGATGGAGTCTTCCAGCAATAAACCAAGTTGGCAGGACATCTCGGCTTATAGTCCTACAACTAAGCAGTATTGGGCCCTTGGAATTTCTACATCTCAGGAATGGTGTTCTAACCGAAAATTCGAATCAGAGGATGGAAAGACATTCAGGTGGCAATTAGTACTTCCTCGATCTCGTAAGAGGTACTCAAAGAATTGCATGGCAGCCCAACAGGAGGTCATTTCGGCGTCATGAAAACTTTGCACCGAGTTCGAGAGCGATTCTTCTGGGGTAAAGTGAGAGCTGACGTGGAACAGTGGTGCAAGTCCTTGATTGTTCAGCTCGGAAGGGGCCAAAGATACATAGCCGAGGGAAGCTGCATCGCTACAATTTGGAGCACCCTTCGAACGTATCGCTTTCGATATCCTGGGACCTCTGCCAAGGACTGTGTCTGGTAATAAGTACCTACTTGTTGTCATGGACTACTTCACGAAATGGCCCGAAGTGTACCCCATTCCGGATCAGGAAGCCCCACCGTAGCGGAGGCTGTAGTGCAGCACTGGATATCGAGATATGGGGTACCTCTTAACTTCATTCCGATCAGGGAAGAAATTTCGTCTCTGCGGTATTGAAGGGGGTCTGTGAATACTGGAATTGACAAGACCAAGACCACACCTTTGCACCCACAGTCAGATGGCATGGTGGAGAGGTTTAATCGTACCATCCTGAATAACCTCTCACTGATGGTCTCCAAGAACCAACAAGACTGGGACCAGAAAGTTCTCTCTTTCTGCTAGCGTACCGCAGCGCCGTTCACGAGACTACCGGATATTCACCATCCCAGATGCTTTTTGGCCGAGATCTTCGTCTCCCTTGTGACCTGCTGTTTGGTCGCCCTCCGGATACACCTTCATTTGAGGAGTACGTGCAGAATCTCCAGGCACGTTTTGAAGATGTACACAATTTGGCTCGAGAACGGATCAACCTGAGGACGGGAGAAGATGAAGACTCGGTACGACACAAAAGCCACAGGAGATCAATTCAAGGAAGGTGACAAGGTGTGGTTCTACAACCCGACTCGACGCAAAGGACTTTCTCTAAGCTACAATAGCATTGGAACGGTCCTTATACAATTTTAAAGATAATAAACGACGTCGTAATCCGGATCCGTAAGTCAATCGAAGCCTAGAGTCGTTCATTACGACAGGCTTGCTCCATATTATGGCCATAATTCTTAGTGTGTCAATTATCGTGTAATTTATTTTGACCATGGTCTTGTATAAATAAGTTTAGTGTGTAAATAATCTTGTAAATAATTTTGTATATTGTTTTGTAAGTGTTTATTTTCTACTATGCAACGTGTTTATTTTGTACTATGCATTAGGTGTTTATTTTGTACTATGTATTACATGTTTATTATTGCATATTCATTTAATTGTTTTTAATCAATTGCTTTCTTATTATGTTAACGTCTGATGAAGGGTTGTACTGCCCGGGATGCAGTTCTTGAGAGGGGGCAATGTTACGAATTTAGTCTTATTCTAATTGTTTCTACTCATTTGTGTTCATTTTACAGTTTAATTTGTCGTATCTAATGTGATTTCAACCCTGTTTACCTGTAATATCATTTCCACTGCATTGCACGGCCCCCATGCTTTAACATTGGTTTAAATGGTAAACAAATATTGCAGCTATCAAGTTGGCGACGGATTTGGCGACTTAATTTTTGGCGCCAAATGTGGCGATATGTCGCCAAATGTGGGCGATAAGCTTGGCGACCATGGCAACCCTGCTCTAATAACCCTGTCTGGCAACCCTATCGCGGTATTGTAACCCTATTGTATTGAATGTATTACTGTATTGAGAGCTTTCTCGTACGTTCCGGATTTTGCTAGACCTTTCTATTTCTCGATTATTCTGGCAAGTGCAAGAGGTTTCTGACCGAAAGGTATAAAGGGCCCGGGCCGGCTAGTCAGTTAGTCAGATCTCAGCTTTCATGCAAGTGATACCTCTTGCTTGAGAGAGAGAGAGCCGATTGCATAGTGCGTGTGTTATTGCTTTTATTGAGTTATTATTTTTGTGCTGAGTGTTTACTATCGCTTTTGTTAGTGTATTACATCTGTGTTATCAGTAATTGATTGTACGTGACTTTCTCGAACTGTTCTACAATTTGTGGAGGACTGTTTTGGCCAAGAATAAAATTGTTTTGGATCCCGCTCTTCGGCTTCAATCATTTCGAACCCCCGAAAACGCAACAATATATATATTATTAAAAGAGAGAGGAAACAAAGTGATTAAAAAAAAATCTTTGCAAAATCATTAGCTAAAGACAAAATTTAACTTAGCAATTTTTAAATTAAAAGAAAAATATATTATTTATTTATTTAAGTATTAAAGAGAGAGATAATGATCAAGACCAGAGGTTGCCAAAGTGGTGGTCTGCAAGAAAGAAAAATGTAGAATATTTATATACTCACTTATTTTGTTAAGTTATGTTTTAAGATGCATTGATTGCATCCTTAGATCACAATTTTTTTATAAATATATTTAACATTCACAAAATCCTATTAGTGATCTGTGGGATATAAATTATGAATTTACTGGTCCATGAGGTCGAAAAGTTTGCGACTGCTGATCAAGACACATGATAAAAAAGATAAACAATATTTATTACACAGTAATAAATTACTACTAAATGTTTTAAGATCCTCAATTCAAAACTTTTTAGTCTAAATATGATACCTAAAAAAATGAGCAATTTTATCAAAATTATAACTATCAATCATCAGATCATTTCTTGAATCTTCATACAAAATTATAACATGCCTTTCTTTCACTTTAAACTTAATTTGAATTCCATTACACTTCAAAAAATATAATACTTCTTTCATATTTTTTTTGTTGTTGTTGCTCATTTATTACTTAATTCATGACTATTTATTTCATACAGATCTTGTGCACTTATTGCAAACTATTTCTTTCACAAAATATTGATTTTCAAATTATTAATCTGAATTTCTTAGTAATTTCTCTTATATAATACAATAAAACAAGAGATTTTTTTTACAGTTTTATATTTTATATATATAGTTTAAATATCACTTTTAAATCTAAAAACTTGTATTTTTTTTAACAAATTCCAACTTCCAAAAATTATATATTTCAAGATTTTGTGAGGTAAAATTGGTGTGGTTGTGTTTAAAATACAAAATTTGGGGTTTTTTTATCCTTTCTCTCTCTCCTAAATTTGAAATATTTTCTAATTATATGAATGCAAATATTTTATGAGTTTTATGATACATTAAAAATGGCATGACAACACATTTAATTTTAGTCAAATTACAATATTTCTAAATATTAAAGCATAAAAGTAGCATTTAATGCATATATTGTTCATCTCCACACACACAGATATGTTATTCAATATATAATACTATTACTAAATTTGCTCAAAGTTGACAAATAATTTTAGTAATGCTATTCAGCACAAAGGTATCTGATAAATTTTGTGGAAAAATAAAATGTTTACCCATTAAAAATATAATTAAATGCAAGTGAAAGATAATTATATTGTATCTAATAGACCTTTCCTTCCCCCCCCTCTCCCATTTTTCTATACTAATACTACTATTCTTCATTTAAAAGAAAATATAATTATGCATCCATATTAAGCAATATAATAAGTGTAATGGTGCTTTATGTTATTACTCAGATAAGCCTAAAGGCAATGGACAAGATCTAAGGGGTAAAATAATACATTTAATAACATAAAAATATCACAATTGCAAAGGATGGTTATACAAGATAAATAAAAATTAGGAAATTTAGAGGAACAAATTAAAGTAAATTAGTTTAAATATAATCTGGGATTGGTTGACGAAGTGGGTGATTCAAACTCAATAGGATCCAAGCTCTCTTTGCCAGGTAAAAAAGCAGTGTGTTGAAAGTTCATGTTAAAAACCTGCTCCACTATGTGGCAACATCTACATACCAGTCTTGAAAGGTCTTTGTGAGATACATAAGTTAAAATTTAAATCATTATGACAATAAATTATGCTATGATTAAAGAAAATCTACAGTTAAATAAAGGAGACATTGAAATGAAATAAAATTTAAACTGATGATTCTTTAAAGGAAAAATATCATTCTCATAACCAATTAGATTGTGAACCAGTGAAGGTTTTAGAAATGCTCACTATCTTGAAATGAGGAAAGTCAATTAAGAATTCAAAACCTTCATGTCTGAATCAAATGGGAGATTACAAAAAAATCTATAAACCACATTCAAATGTTATGCATATACATTGATGTTCAAAATGATCTTTAGACATTCAGAAATGATATTTAATGAAACACCCAATTAATGTATCTATTTTTTTGAAGGAAATTTGTGAAAGACAAGTGTAATTAACACTTTCTTATCAAAAGTGATCAAATGGTGTCTGATATACAAATCTAGGCATTATGCCATCTGTTGGTGAATCTCATGCTTTGAACAGAGTGAATTTCTGCATGTGGCTTTTTCCATGTCATCCAGAAAAATTAATCAACAGTTCAAAGAAGTTATTACATTACTCAGTTTTATTTTTAGAAATAAATCAAAATAATAAATACTTAGAAACCTGGCAGGAATACTAATACTCACTGAAATACCTTTTCTAAAATGCCTTCATATTCGCCAGCTCTAATTTGAGGAACTGTTTTTCTATATTCTTGATCTGAGGCATATCCATAAAGATAAACTGAAAAACCAACCAAATATATAAAAATTTCAAAAAATAAAGTAAAATGTTTATTAAAACCAAAATTAATGATACATGTCAATAGTAAGCTTGAAAATTAAACAAAATACATGAAATCTTTACACACCTGGAACTTTCAATTCAACTGATAGCTTTTCGGCAAATTTTCTGGCACAAAATATGCACTCTTCCATTTCTACTCCCTGAACTGGAATAAATGGGCAAACATCTAGAGCTCCTAATCGTGGATGTTCTCCTACATTTTAAAAAAATTGGGTAGTGCTTCAATGTGTGTCTAGCATACAAATCTTCAAAATTTTAATATCCAGTATCCATTTTAAGATAATTTTATAATATAACCCAATGATAAATATATTAAAAGTGTTAGTTGATTCAGTATATATTTGGAAGATGTGATAATTTTTAATAGACTAAAATAAAAACTAAATATCTTAATTACATTTTTCTTCCTTGCCAAAATAGGTTATACTTATGATAAAATATTGTATATATATATATTCTTATAGCTGATAAAAAAATAACTGCATTATTTGCATATTAAAAATAACAATAACACATATATATATAAATAAATGGTTCCAAAATAGATTTATCTGTAAGACACAAAAAAATAAAAAACATAACAGTCTTAAATGAACATCCAAATATTGATTATGCAATATTAGAGATATACATCAGATAGTAAACTTTCTTAAATTTCCTGTTTTCTCTAGGTTTGATAAGTTAAATTTAAAATATGCAAGTTCTATAGATAACATTTGTTAAGGTGTTTTTAAATAACTTGAAACCAGCAGCCATTTTTTTTAAAGGAAATCTGTTGGTGGTGTAAAACAATGAATAAAAGTATTGTTTTTTAAGAAACATTTTTAATTAATTTTAAAGTTTAATTATACCAATTTATAAGTCAGTTTTTAAGAGTTCAATCATATTTTAGAAAATATGTTCCTTAATAGCAAATTTTGTGAATTACTTTCATATTGGATAGAAGTTCAATGCAGAAAAACAAATTGTTGATACAATATGGCACCATTTTTTTCCTCTCTGGTGCCTAAGGTGCATAAGAAACTAGGATTCTGCCCAGTTTTTCTTTAATCTAACACTCTAATACCAATTTTGTACAACTTTATTGCAGAAATATTAAAAACAATAGAATCTACTGTTATCATCAAGTCTTTGAACAGTAGGGAAGAATGAGAATTTTGATTTTCTTACAAGTATTTAAAAAAAAAAGATAAAAACCATGCTTGAAAAAGGATCCTTTCTCCATTAAGTTACAGAAAATTTTAATGTATACTTTCAAGGTTAAATAAAAACCATATCTAATTTCAGAAAATCTGCTAAGAGGAAGAGAAAAAAATTAAGATTTATAAATGTTTTTTAAGTTTTAATGTCTATTTTTCTAGTTATCAAGGACTTTATTTTTTGTAATCATGTGATATAATAAAAATATCAGGAAATGTTTTTCTCTAAAAAGTAGTAAATACTTCAAGATAACAATTATAAATTATTTATTTTTATTTCATTAAAATACAATAAATCAAAATTTTAATATATTTATTTATTATTATTTGTTATTTTTATAAACATTTTATAATAGTATAATTAACAACTGTTTTTTTGACTGTCAGTAGTAATTTTTGTATCTCTTGCTTCTATATTCGTGAATTTTTTTCCGAACTAGGAAAAGAGTAAACAGTCTAATATAATATTTACCTTTGTGTTTAGCCATATCAATCAGTTTATATGCAATGCGTGCAGCATTTAAAGCTCCTTCAATTACTGCATCAGGATTCCCAACAAAGGTATAAACTGTTCGATTTGTAGAAGGTCCAGGATCTACATCAAGTAAAGAAACACCTTCTGTAGAACGAATTGCCTCGGATATAGCATCGATAACCTTGAATATAAAATATAATATGTAATACACTATATTTACATTATAATAAAATTTGGTACTTAGCAACATCACTGCAGCTGAATTTGCTCCACCTGAATCATGTCACAATATCATGACAGCAAAAGTGAACAAAAGAAAGTTCTTACTCATGTGTCTTATTTTGAAGGAAAAAAAAATTGGTGGAAAATGAAGCCATTTGCATGGCGCAAATTTGGCTGTGGTGATGTTAATATGGAAATACCTAAAATTTAATAATTCATTAAAGTTTAATAAAAAAAATTTAATTACAATCATTCATACACTTAATACTGAATATTAATGTATAAAATACATTTTTTGCTAAGTTTACCAAGAGCGTAATTTTGCAAAACAGAAAAAACTGTGTTTTATACTAATATTTATAATTTTACAAATAATTACATTTTGTACTTCTCAATTAGCTTATCTAAAGCCAAAATTAATATGAGTATAAGCATGCAAATATTGCATTACTTATATTTGCCACATATATCATTGGTGTAATGTAGAATATTAGGTTAAATTATTAGGCTAGAATATCAAGCACAGCTGCTATGAAGGTTCTCGATGGAAGTTAAGCTAGTGTTAAATATGGTCTTGGCATTATCCAAATTTGTTTCTGATAATTGTAATACTTTTGATGTTAAATTTATGCTTTGTAAAATTTGACAGTTGAAAAACAAATTGTAATGTTTCCATGCGTTTTTTAATAGCTAAATCTTCCTCTGTGTTGTCTTGCTCAGTACTGGCGAGTAAAATATTTGAAAGTACTTTTCAAATGGAAAATACTTTTAAAAATCAAAATGGAATTGAAGTCAATTGATAGTACAGAGTCAAATTGAGATGATCACTTTGTCATGCATAATGATTTTATAGTCAGCTGAATATTCTCGTTATTCTGCACAATTTTCAGGTCACTCCACCTTTTAATGCTGAGCCCAAAAAGTGTGTAAATCTTTTTACTAAAGTCATAAAATTCACATACATGGTCCACGTTATTGCATACATCATTCAGTACAAGACTGAGATTATATGCTGAATAGTGAAGGAAATTTGCTGTTAGTTGGTTGTCCTTAATTTCTGTAATCCCCCATATCCTTCACTCATGTTAGCTGCCTTATCACATCCTTGTCCTTGACACTTTGCCAAACTGATAGCCAGTGTATTTAGAAAATTTAAAATGTCATCTTCCAAACTGCCCCCTTTTTGCTGTATGGTTTGTCACTTCAATAAATACTTAGAAAGTTGGTTAATTCTGACATTATTTGATTTAAGTAATGGATTTTAATTGCAGAGTAATATGTATATTATTTATTTGAAAAATATATTTTTGTGAATTTGCAATTTTTGATATAACATTAATGCATTTAAGATATGCTTGGTTTATCAGTGGATTTTATTACCATTAGATCAGGTTTGTTATCTCCCTAGTCTCGAGCCTGGCCCAGCATTGTAAAGTGTTGCGGGCAGCATTTTTTTACGAACAGTTTTATATTTTTAGTATTAATTAACTATTTGTTTCCAAATAGCTAGAATTACTTGTAAGATCTGAAAACTGAAGGTTCAATGTTAGGTCACTACACATTTTTTACTTTTAATATTTTATAAATTAATTAAATACGTACTTGGCATCAGTCCAGTTTTGGACCCCCTCCTCCCATGATGTGCAAGTGTACATTACATCACTGAAATATATCATTCACAAGCATTCATTTTATTTCTCCCAATTCATTCAGGAATATCATTAAGATACAATTTACGTTGCTTATGTATTAACATCACTACAGCCAAAGTTGTGACACATGAATAATGCCATTTTCCACCAAAATCTCACAAACTGTTTTTTTCCCCCAAGTAAAACACATGAGTAAGAATCTTCTTTTGTTGTTCTCTTTTGCTGGTATGATATCATAGAACAATTCGCATAGCATAAATTTGATAGCAGTGATGTTAATATGCAAGTATCAAATTTACTTCGGTTCAAGTGTAGTATAGGGGGTCACTTGGCGCAGCCCTTTTTCTTTTTTGCGACTAAAAGTGGTCGCCAAGGTATTTTTTTCGGAATTATTTATTATTTACTTTAAAATGAATTCAATATCTCACCATGACATTTAGATAAAAATAGCCAAATCTGAAGAAAAATCGTCAAATCAGAAGTGCCCCCCTACTACACTTGAACCGAAATTCTAAGATGGGCAATAAATTGCTAAATATTTACAATCAGTCTAAGATGCGATATGACCAACAGCAATCATTTTTATTATTCTCCATGTGGTTTTTAGTTCGAAAATAATTAACAGTAGATAGCCTTTAATTATGCATATTTTGTGAATTTCTACCAAACAAAAACCCTCTGGGAAGATTTGCAATGAGCTAACAAAAAAAAACCCACATTTTTCCTATCATTTTTACTAAAGCATACTAACCTAATTTTCCAAACAGAAATAAAAGTATAACATATAAGCAGCACTAAGTTTGCTGCAAGCTTGTACTAATATAGTTTAAGCACAATGATTCATTTTCAAAGATACAGATGCTCTAACATGCTTTGGTTAAAAAAACTATATGAAAAAATGAATTACAGAAAATAAATGGTACTTGTGTGTTATACTATTAACCAATTCCGATAAATATGGCTAAAGTGCAAAACAGGAAGCCCTAGGATTTGGCAATGTTTGTATAAATGCCAGAATGAAGTCGGCTCTTCATTACTCTGGTAACAGTTATAGCTACATATAAGTAGTTTGACGACTGATTCCGGTTGCCACAAAATTGGCTTCATCAAAGGGCTCCCTATTCTACACTCTTTAACCAAAAATATCACTAATTCGAAAGACATCAGTCACTAAATGCTATCATCTTTACAATTATGTTTGAATATGAATAAGAATGGTTTATGTTTTTAACAGCACATTATGGGATTTTACAACATCTCTTGATTTAACAAAATTTTTGTCAACAGTATAATACATAAGTACCACTGGCTATGTATGTATACTTAAGATGCTGTAATATACTTAATTGAATATCTATATTTTGTAGGAAATGAAATATAGACATACAATTTTGAAACTTCAAGAAATCTTTATTACTCATAAAATTTTATAATTACTCTTTTGAATTATGTATGTCACATAACAAAACAGATATGAATAAATAAGATATAGATTTATTTACTTATGTTTCTTAATAAAGACCAGTCAACAATATCCGAAGTCAACTGAAATTGAAATACAATGAATTACATAGGTTATAACTATATTCTGTTTGGTGCCAGTTTACGCTAATTTTGGGCCCTGGGCTCAGAGGATCTGTGGCACCCTTGGCATTGGTGGATCAAAATTTATAACCAGAGAACCTGGTTGAGTCCAGCTTATCCTGCCCCTAATTGATAAACCTACAATGATTCTGTTAAAACAAATTTAAGGATTTTTAAGAAACTCTTATGATTCTGCAAGAGAATTTTATCACATGTGACAGCACAGTGAAAAAAATTAAAAATCATATTTTATCAAGTGTGAACAAATCTGAAATACAAGAACTTACTTCTTGATTTTGTCCCTCAGAGAAATTTGGCACACATTCAACTATTTTTGACTTCATGATGGAATTAATATTTAAATATAAATCACATCAAAGACTAATAAATCACACTCTAAAGATATATGGACTTTTAGCTGACAAGTCCTAGAACTTTCTGATAGACATTCAAGAAAGTGGCAGATGTAGAAATAGCAAGGTCAGGAGAAAGTTTGAGAAGATATGATTACGTTTGATAAGAAACATACAATCAATAATGCACTGCGATACATGATAGAACAACTTGAAAATCACATTGATATCTTGAGATTTTGTCAAGCGATCTTTGAGCTGATTTAAAATTATAAACTATTACAAAATGCTTGTTTAACCTTTCGGTTTTTGATGCATTCATGATTCAACTATACATGTGCGTGACTCGTTTAGCAACAAAAAGAACTTTTCTAATATTTACTTTCCTATACATTATTTATTTACAGCATAAGCAGATCTCATAACATGCTTAAGTACGCCAAAAACAATTTGGCGACATTCAGTTCAGCCGATTTGGCTGCATCACGTGATTATCTACACCTCCAATGAAAAGCGATTGCATTATGGCGACATCTAAAATTACGTACCAAGCAAGGGCTCGATAACATTCCATCCATTGTTTTCATAATGGTGGTTTACTTGGAAATTTGATGGTTGAAATGAAAAAGATCTCTTAAAGTAAAGTATATTGTATATTTCAGAGTAAGTACTATACTGTACGCTATTGAAATAAACAGTAATATCAACACCTTCATTTCCACTCTTACGCAAGGGAAAGTCACATTCTAAAAAAACACGTAGACGAAAGCGCAAAGGGGTCATTCTTATTTTACTAATTAAAAATCTGTTAGCCTGTGTGGAATCTGTTGTACGCTGTGTATTTCAATCTTTCACATATTGTTGCGTGCAAGAGAATGTAAAGTCTTGTTTTAAAACTCTCAAAAACAGCTCAAAAGTTTGGACAATATTTTCTTCACTGCAAGAATCCCAAATTTCTGCTGTTACCTTCTTGACTAAATGCTAATTACTAATACATTAGAAATACTGGTGACGAGCTTTGTAATTCTAACCACAATCAAATGACGACACCCCTCAGCTGGCACGCTTTTGTGGCCGCGGTAGCTCAGCGGTTTTGATCACGAACTCATAGCTTACGTATCGCCGATTCTAGTCTTGGTGCCACTGAAGACCCGCAGTGAGGAGGAAGCTGATACACTTTAAATCTTTTGAGCTCACAGTACTCCTTTAGATGGGTGTGGTAGTTTGAAGAGCATTAGGCCAACTCAGGTATCGTATTCATCATTTAACCGAGGCTCCCAATTATGGGGTTTGTCATAAGTATTTCTCGGGTTGCTTTATTTTAATATAACTCTCGACCTCAAAACTTTTACATAACGCCAACATGAGGACTTCTTTAGTGGAGCCTCGAAAATCTAACCTCTACAAGACGGGTTTTCAGCAGTGGCAGTCCGGGACTTCTTAAGGCATTGGCTAACTAGGCCCGGGTCCAGGGCTTCTCTTGTTCTCGACCCTGTCTCAGTAAGATCATGATCCGGATAATTTTTATGTGGTATAATATTATTCCCGTACATATTCTCCAAAAGAAATTTCAAACTGCATGTCAACTGACAAAAAGGGCAAGACTGTATTATTATGTAATGACCATTGTCCCTGTCTACTCCTAAGCCTAACCCAGTGGTTCTCAAACTTTCAATACTGGCTCCCCCCTTTTCCATCACAATTTTTATCGCGCCCCCCTTATACATTAATAATCCACTAAATGCAATAATAATGCACTTTGACGCTAAAGCTACAATACGAGATCTTAATTATAAACCATACAAATTAATAACATACGTATTAAATTTTGTATACTACTTTTAAGCAAAATAAATAAATAAATAAAATACAGTACAGTCCCGCTAATCCGAACACGGCTAATCCGAACATCCGGTTAATCCGAACGACTCCGCGGAAAATTTTTTTATAATTTTAAGGACGAAAATTGGTGAATATTTCAATATAAAACAGTGTAAACCTTAATTCAAAATAGTTCTTTATTTAATATTCACGCACTGTACATCAAGTTATGGTACAAATTTTAAAATGGAATAAACTACAGAACAGAACACTAATGTTTAGTATGAAAAATTGTACAACAGAACCTCTTTAGAACCTCTAGTTTGTCTTTAAGAGTAAGTGTTGAGTGTTTACGCTTACTCGCCATAACAATCTGTTTACGTACACTGTATCACAGATAAATGTCCAAAACACAGAACAAACTGTTTTCACTGTAGAATATCACACTGTTATTAACACAGAGAAAAAAGCAGACGAGTGTAGAACGAGCGCGGAACGACTGACGCCCAACAGTACGGGCACACGCACACGCAGTCACACTGACACACTAAGTTAGGAGTGGTGGAGGGAGGACACACGCGTCGAGGATTGGGAGTACAGTCCACGCGGCAAAAAAGCGGGCGCGTACGCTCACATTACGACAAAATACATAGACACAATAGACCCGTACTCCCGGTTCAAATAGTGATTTCGCTGTTACTCCGGCTAATCCGAACAATCATGTAATCCGAACAGGGGTCGGTCCGATATTGTTCGGATTATCGGGACTGTACTGTAATAGGATAATTATTATGTTATTTTCCCTTTCTCTAGTTTTTAAATTGAACGTATTGCAAAATGCGGTGACTGCTTAGAAGACAAAATATAGATATCTGCTAAATATAGAAAAATAACTCAGAGGGTCAATTTCTAATCATAAGCATTCCTTATAAAAACTTTGCTTTGCAAGACAAACCCATGGAAGTCATTAATACTTATTAAACTTGTTCTTAATTTAGTATTGATTAATTAGTTATAAAATACTCTGTGCAGCACTGATACATTAAAAGTATACTGTCCGAAGTACCCGCTCTTTGCAGGAATTCATTTATAAGAAAATAAAACATTCTTGATATAATAGCTGTATTGTAAGGAAAGTAAAGCCAAGTGCGCGACAATGTTTACAAAAATGTAAAATGTTTTTTTTAAATGATTGCTCAAATTATAATTAGTTTTAAGCGAATTTTAATTTTAAGCCTCACAGAATTAGCATTTATAATTGATGTTAAATAATGAACAATAATATAAAATTCCGATAAAGAATTATTGTATTATTTTTAATATTTAAAGCAAAAAGACTTCATGTTTCAACCTGGTAGCAGGCGCGCAATCGATACGGTCGAGCGGAGTTACTGAGTCACCCCAATCCTTTTTTTTATAATTATTTTATTGTACACGATACAAATAGTTATATTCCAGTGAATAATTTAATTAAGAGAAAGTTTACTTACCTACTTTCAAGGACTTTTCAATTTTTCTTTGGTAACAAATAAACAGTTTTGCCAGAATTAACAATTTCGTTATCTGTGTGTCCCGCGCGACCACTTCCGGGTAAAAAGTGTATTCTTTATGATAATGTTATGTTACTGCTAAAAACAATTGTTATGCTTTATATGTTTGAAAATACTCATCTTGGTCTAAGTCTTGGCCAAGTAATCCATCAAAGTGTGTGCTCTCCGTGGTTTTCCAAATATCGTAAAACTTTTTGCATGGAAAAAAGCGCAACAGAGGAATACATTACTTACAACTTCCTTAAATGAGAAATAAGAGAGGGGTCATAACTAACTGTACCAATAACTTACAAGGTCAAACAAGTTACAGCTATAATGTGCAGTATTTCAAAAATAATGACAGTGATGAATTTTTTATGTTCCTAAATTTTTTCGATTCTGGATCTGGGATCTGTTTTTTCTCTGAAAGAGTAGAATGTTAGGTTTAAAAAAGAAAATATAATAAAAACTCTCTCATCATGGGATTACAGCAAATTAAATAAAATATTTTTTATTTGGTCATAGAATCAAAGATAGCTAATTAAGTATTAAAGAAGATTTTTTTTTATGACTTAATATCGCCTATAACTTATATCAGAGTAAAAGTGCATTTTTTATTATGTCTGAAAGTATTTTGTTTTAATTCATTCCAGTAAATAAATTATTTTTTAAATCTTTTATTTTCGATATGCTCGCGCCCCCTCGTAAGGTTATCGCGCCCCCAGGGGGGCGCGCCCCACAGTTTGAGAAACACTGGCCTAACCATAAACAATCATTCAACTGATTTAGTCGAAATGTGATCATTGGTTGAACCAGTTTGTGCCTGGGTTTTTGAGATTGTGAGAAACGTGCACATTTATTTGTTTCAAATTACCATTTGAACGATTATTTGACAATGCATGCAGTGTACTCTTAAAGATCTGAGGTTGGGCCTACTCTTGTATAGCGGCCCTGGGCCTCAAAGAGTCTTAAGACATCCCTGCTGACAGTGGTAATCTAGTAACCATGGTCATGAAATCGTTACTGGTATCTCATGAGTTCGAGCCCTAGTGACTTTGAACACCCGACGAGTAAAGGGTCTGCTGCATAATATTTTGTCAAGGCTCAAAACCTTCACGATGGCGAGGTATGGAAGTTAGAAAGAGGGAGAGTTAGCTCAAATCTTATCCTTGTCACTTGATTGTGATTCAAAATTGCGAGGTCCGTCACCAAAGGCCTTCAAATTGCTTTAGAGTGCGACGTCAGTAAGCACTCACTCAGTATTATCAACATTTGAGCCCGACATGAAAAAACAGTACTATCCACAAATTCGCAATCATGACGCGGCATGGTTGCGAGTTACTATTCATCAATATTTTTTTTAAGTTAATTTCCTTCTAAATTAACATGTGACCGTGGCAACCTAGTGGTTATAGTCACGAACACGGGGCAAACGTGTCATGAGTTTTAGCTCTAGTGCCACTGAAGATCCTCCATGTTGAGGAACACGTTAAATCTGTTAAGGTGCTATGTTCTCCCATTAGTGGGTTGTGGTGGTTAGGAGGAATGCCATATCAGGCGTCATCCTCTTAACTTGACTGAGGCTCAAAATTACGAGGTCCACTGCCATATTTGCCCTTGTGTTTCTTTATGAAGCAATGTTGATATACACACACTCACTCGAAGGCAATACCACCGATGACTCGGTGTATAGTGAGGCTGAAACGCGCGAAATTTTCACAGGCTCAAAGTACTCCCGTTAGTGTGGTGTGGAAGTTTATGTAATATTGTAACAGCTCAGCTGTCGTCCTTGTTACTTGACCTCAGTTTAAAATTACGCGATCCATTGCCAATAGTCCTAGTGTACCTTCATAGTGTGACAATAAATCTTATTTAATCTAGAGTTTGATTCATCACTAATTGCTAATCAGAACTTTTTACGATTCTCTCTTTTTGTGGATGAAGTATTGAGAGCTTAATGATGATAGGCCAGTAGTCGTTTTGGTATACACAACTAATGATGTTTTCTCACCCCCATAATGATTAATCAATATATTCTCACTTCGATTGTAGTACAATGCTAAAAGTAAATAAAGTTAAATTGGGTATCTTGTAACACAGAAATACGTATAAAGATAGATGATGATGTCGTATCCATGACGGGACCAAGTCAGACAATACCATGGGCCCAAATGACTATTTTGGCAATCTGTTCAATGTTATCACAGAGAAGTTTGTTGACAAAAACATGACCCTTATTTCTTGTAGAGCTGCAAGAATAGCTGGGCAGTCAGAAACATGAGTATATAGGTTTAAGTCAATTCCTGTAAAGCCGGGGTTGGCATTAAGTCGATCGCGATTAATCGGTGGACCACCAAGACATTTTGGACCACCAAGACGCCTTCACATAAGAACTTAGACGTGCATGCTGAAAGAAACACAGGTGCAAGCAATGGATACATCCGTGAATAAAAGTGACACTTTTGAATGCGGCTCATAAGTATTAAAATATAATAATAGCTGCCAATTTTTTATAGATTCATATATTCTGTTAGTATGTGGTAGCTTTATTAAAGTTCTATAAAGTTTCGATTTTTTTTCAAAATCGTTAAATGTTGAATCTCTCAGATTTTCAGAGGTCAAATTGAGAGAGCCCGTCTAGCTGGAGCAAGTGTGACAGAAGTTTTTAAAGGTTTCTAGAGGTACGGTGTCTAAAGTCATAACTGCTTACACACAACGCAGCAAGACAAGCTCGGCAAAGCACAGTAGTGGATGGAAAGAGATGCTCAGTGAAAGAGACGGACAGGTATTAAAGCAGATTGTAACGTCTAAAAAGAGAACAACTGCAGCAAAAGTGAACACGGAGCTATATCAGCATCTGAATTATCCAGTGTCAATAATTACAGTTAGAGGGCACCCTCATAAACAGAACCTTTACGGCAGATCAGCATTTCCCAAGTCTCTTGTCACAGATTTTAATGCCAAATATTTTTTACAGTGGTGTCAGACTCGCAAAACATGGTCGATTGATAAATGGAAGGAAGTAATATGCTCAGACGAATCGTCTCTCTCTCTCTCTCTCTTTCACACTTTCCCCTACTAAAGAACGGGTGCACGTTTGGATGACACCTGTACAAGTGTATGATCGTGAATATCTCCTTCCAACTGTCAAATATGCTGGTGGATATGTCAATATGCACAGCCGTGTCGTGGTTTTCTACTAGACCAATCGTAACGATGAAAGGAAGGATCAGTGGGGAGAAGTATAGAGAATTTTAACTGATCAGATCCATCCGATGATACAAACTTTGTTTCCTGCAGGAGATGGAATTTTTCAGGATGATAATGCATCCACCCTACTCCGGTGAAATGAACGCTGATGAGCTCTTCCAGCGATAACACGGGATTGGCTAGCGAAACATCACACCACATCTCACTCATCCGCGGTATTAGATCCTTGTTTTGATGTTACATCCCGCTGTAATTCATTTAACATTGTTCTTTCGCTCTACCTATCTCTGTGAATCTACATTCTCTATGATGGATATAATTACAACATATCATTCCCGTTTCACAAACGACCACTTAGAATCCATTGTAAGATTACAGAAGGTTGTTCGCACTTTTTGGAAACGATTTTGTAATTCATTTTCTCGTTTGCATTTTAGGATGAAACTTTGGCAACTTCAGAATAATCGTCTGCTAAGGTTTTCTTTTGATTGGAATGTAAAATAAAAGATTTATTTTAAAAGGGGCTTCAAAAAGTGATATATGGCTCGAAGATGACGTAGTTACGCTTTCCAAGGAGAAATATTCGTATCAACAAATTCAAAAGCTGTGTAAAAAACTCGGTTATTGCATTTCAATCAAAGGTGTTTATAATATACTAGCCGTTACCCACCCGCTTCACTGGGTATTTCACGATGTTGTATATATGTATACTGTTAACATATATATTAATTATTGATATCTAGCATTAAGAATTCGATTGTATTGAAAAATATATTTATAGCTGTTACAATCTCGCCCCTTGATATAAAAAGAACATAAATTATAATATCTATAATTTCTATTTATATCTAAAATAGAAGTAGAAAGGTATTTTTCGCTCCCCTTAACCTAATAATCAAGTGGATTTCCACCAAAGCAACTTTCAGTGGATCTCTACTCCATAAAATAAACATGCGTGCTAAATTTGAAGTCTAAATCTAACAGAGCAAAAACGGAATTTTTATCATCAATACCTCGTTGACAGCATTCTTAGCGGATTCCAATTCAACAAAAGAAGCATGCAAACCAAATTTTATTATTATAGTCTTAGCAGTTCGAAAGCGGGAATTTTGTCTATTGATGGGAGGTCGCCGGTCCCTAAAGTTACAACTGCAATTTTTACATCTGCCCTGCTCTTGCTGTTTACAAGAAACGGAATTTGGTGAATGCGTCTCTCTTACCCCACCGAAAAGGGTGGCACGTTCCCACGCCTAGAAAGGGGCATTGTACCCATAAATATAATCGGGGGTGTCATTAGGATTTCCCGCGCTTGGGGATGTCATTGACCGTGAGACGGTATTCATCCGCTGACTCTAGACCAATGAGAGAAAATTATGCAGACACTGTAAAGAATCCGCTCCAGCACACAGATGCAAGTTGCCGCTGAACAAAAACGAGATGCACCCCGATTAGACACTCTCTAACGCTCTCTCTCACAACCACTTAGGTCTGACTCGACCCTTCCAATTAGGACTCCGCGGGACTCCAAGCGGCGACAGGACTCCTCTTCCTCGCCCCTCTTTCAAAGCTAAGTGGAATTCTGTTATGTGTCACTTTATACATTAACTTAATTTTAATCTTATTGTTAAATAGAAAAAATAAATTAAATGTTATTTAAAGAACGTCTTTTGATTTAGAGTACTGTTTATTGTCTTTAAAAGATTTAATGTTTACACTTAAGCTATAATGCGATGCAAAGTGAGTAGAACCTGGGTTTTTATAAAATGGATTCAATGGGAATAAATTAAATAATTTAAGTTAAACCAGCGTCGCATTACTATTGATGGGAGGTCGTCGGTCCCCAAAGTTACAACGGCAGTTTGTACATTTGCCCTGTTTACAGGAAACGGATTTAAAAGGAATTTCGGGGATGCCTCAGGTCAACGGACTCTATGGCGGGCGAAGCTGTAGCCTTGCAAAGCTTGTCGGCCAATCGGAATTGTAAAATTTACCGCCAGAACTTTGAAGCGGATGATTTTCCGAGTGGTGCGGTCGCCCCTTTATAAGGGTTGGCACGCAAATTCTCGGGGCTTTCTACTCCTTCTTCGTCTGCCAGAAAAACCCTACACAGCCGGGAAGCGCACTTGCTACCCGAGGTCAACCCCCTCCGTCGCTCTCTCCCTCCTTCAAAGGCTAAGTAGTATTCAGTTATGTGTCACTTAATTTTAATCTTATTGTTTAATAAATTAATTGTTACTTTAAAGAACCGGCCTTTAATTTAGTGTACAGTTTATTTGTCTTTAAAAAATCTAATGTTTAAACGTAAGCTATAGTGTGACGCCAACAGAAGAATAGAACCGGGTTTTATTTAAAATGGATCGAACGAAATAAATTAATCAATTTAACTTTAGTTAAACCGGCGTCGCATTACTATCAATACGCCCCAATAACTCTCCCCGCTTCCCCCTGGAGTTGCTTTTCGTAAAATCCATTCTTAGTGGAACTCTATTCAACTAAAGAAAAGTGCTCAACAAATTTCAAGTAAATGAGTTAAATTCAAAAACAGGATTTTTTCTATAACACGCCTTAATCCCTCGCAAACCCACTCCTTAGGGGGTCCGTTTTTGCCAAAATCTTTGTAAAAGGAACTTTATTCCATGAACGGAACATACCTTCTAATTTTCAAGCAGGGGGTTCTATTAGTTGAAAAGCGTAAATATTTATCTGTAACGCCCCTTAAGCCCCCGCAACGCCACTTAGGAAACGATTTTCACAAAGCCCATCTTATGACAGATCTCTACTCAGTGAATGGAATTTGCTTACTCAATTTCAAGATTTTACGTCTAATAGTTTAAAAAGGAGTTAATTGCCTATAACGCCCCTTAATTCTCCACAACGCCACTTGGGGTCGATTTTCACAAAACCCATTCTGTAGGGGATCTGTACTCTATGAAAGGAATACGCTTATCAAATTTCAAGACTGTACGTCTAATAGTTTAAAAATGGAAATAATTATCTATATCGCCCCTTAAGCCCCCGCAACGCCACTTAGGAAACGATTTTCACAAAGCCCATCTTATGACAGATCTCTACTCAGTGAATGGAATCTGCTTACTCAATTTCGAGATTTTACGTCTAATAGTTTAAAAAGGAGTTAATTGCCTATAACGCCCCTTAATTCTCCACAACGCCACTTGGGGTCGATTTTCACAAAACCCATTTTGCAACGGATCTGTACTCTATGAAAGGAATCCGCTTACCAAATTTCAAGACTGTACGTCTAATAGGTTAAAAATGGAAATAATTATGTATAACGTTCCTTAAGCACCCTCAACGCCCCTTGGAGGTTGATTTTTGTAAAAATTATTATGTAGGGAATCTCTACTTTATGAAAGAAATCTGTGTACCAAGTTTTTCACGACTGTACGTCTAATAGTTTAGTAGTGGAGATAATTATCTATAACGCCCCTTGGGGTTCGAACTTTGCAAAATCCGTTCTTAGCTGACGTCTACTCCATGAAGGGAACCTACCTACCAAATTTCAAGTCTGTAGGTTTAATAGTTCCGGAGATATCGTGATTAGTCAGTCAGTCAGTCAGTGAGTGAGTGAGTCGCTTTTCTCCTTTATATATATAGATTAAATTTGAAGGGGGAAAGCGTCTAGAGCAGGAAGTAAAAATGATAAAATGACCATGGAACTTCATCCTAGGACGAGCTAACTATCAAGAAAGTCAAGTCTCTGATCCTAAAAGAAAATCCACCGACTCATAGATTCATTGCATGGAAATTAGAAATGCCTTTCGGAACTGTGATTAAAATCATTCATAAGTTTTTAAAGGTTAAAACAGATTAAACCTAAAGTTTAACTTTTTTTTTAAACGTATCACTGAAAGAAAAGCAAATTTTAGAGAATTATGTAAAAAATTCCTAGCTGCCAAAAAATGGAAATTTGTGGTAACACATGATGTGGTATGGGTATATTTAAGTGACTGTAGTAAAAGATAAATTTTCTATTGCAAAACTGACGGGAATGACTGTAGGAAAGGGCTTTGTCAGTGTACAGTAAAGTTCTCAGGATTTTTTAACAAGGCAAATTAAAAGTAAAAAAAGACTCAATTAAAGCAAAATTAATTCACTCTGGTACCAGCAGAATATTTCAGAACCAATTTTTGTAGAAAAAATTCAAAATTTATTTAGAGAGAACATTTTGATAAAGTTGAACTTCATATGGACAAAGCCTCTACTCACACATTTAAGTCAACTGCCGCTTATTTAACAAATAAAGAATGAGAAGCTGTCTTGAAGTTAATTGTCCTGGGTTGTATTCCCGGGAGCTTGCTGCTTTCAAATTTGCTTTTAATCACTTTAATTTGCTTCGAAAATTATTTCTCTCGATCTAATTTAAATTTCCACGTTCTTTCCTGTTTTTTCTTTTTATTTTTTGTTAGCACATTCAAAACATTGATTTAGCTGTTGAAAACTCTTGATTTCTGTGCAAACGAGATGCAATATTAAATAAAATTCCTCAAAAAATCAAAATGCATGGTTTAAAATTTAGGTTGGAGATAGTTGAAGCATATATTATGAGCCTCTCCACCTAAACAAAAGTATTTTAACTGATGATGAAGACAACAGTGTTGTAATTCCACTCGCAAAAAGGGGGCTGCGGTAGCCCAGTGGTCAAGGTATCGGATCGTGGCAGGCATGTCATGAGTTCGAACACAGTACCACTAAAGACCCGCCGTGTAGGGCAGCGATGTACGTTAAATCTGTCGAGAGCTGAATCGTCCTCCCGTCGGTGTGGTGTGGTAGTTAGGAGAGGGGATGCCAGCTCAGGTGTCTTCCACGTCACTTGACCGTGGTTCAAAATTACGTGGTCCGTCGCCAAAAGCCCTCGTGTAGCTGAACAGGGTGACGTTAATATTCACTCACTCACCCACTCGCAAAAAGATCGAAGCGTTATAATCCACCTGCTATACATGTCACGGCTTTTATCCTGACCATTCCAGGATAAAAGGCTTGACATGCATAGTCATTTTCGATGTGTTGATGACATTTCAAGGCCTCGCAAGTGCAGATATGAAATCTACAAAAGCAGTTCGAAAACATGTTGTGAAAAATGCAATGGTTATTTATACTTGCTAAAAACAAAACAAAAGATTTTTACAGTAAATAAATAATGAATTAATAAAAGAGTTAATTATGCATCGATAATTTCTTTATTTGTAACAAGTTTAGTTGAATTAAAATTTTTTCTTCTATCAACTTAGAGCTAAAAATGTAAAATTCGTAAAATTACTTATGTGACCTGTTTCACAGATAACACCCAACCCTCACGATCGTGCGGGTACCGTCTATGTTCCAGGGGGGGATTTTTAATATTTTTCCCAGTGTCATTGGGGTCCATATAGTATTAATAACCAGAAGAATTTAATATTTAAAGATAAAAATAATTCAGGTCTTAAAGGGATATACCGAAGGTGGTTCTGCTCTTTTAAAAAAAATCTATCACTCGCTTTCCATGATTTTGAGTGGCGATTTTAACTTAGCATCAGTTTGCCAAAAGCTGAGCCACCCATAGCTTTTTGAATGATGAACTCAAGCACGAAATGAACACAAAAATAAAAATGTTTCGACTACTAACAGTGGTACTGTTATTGGCGCTGTTTTTTTCAACGGTTTTTAAATACTTTGAAATCACAAGTACATGTGTCATATTTTAGTTATAAGTCTATTATCTCCGCTCTTCCTTAAATTGAACAAGAATAATTATTTTTGAAAAAAATTGCATTTTACTCCTTGTGTTAATTAAATAAAATGTTCATTAAAGATATAGTTATTCTCGATAGAAAATTATTTCCAATCATCCTCGATTCATTTTTTTCAGGATGTATGTTACTATTGCGTATTTACCACATGTCAGCTGTTACACATCATATGCGACTACTGTAAGGCTCGTTTTTTCTTTTGAAACAATATGTGCTGTACAGGTTCTCACCCGAGTACTGTTCTTATTTACAGTTTGTAAGCCAGACAAAGATTGTTCTCATATTTACTATTTTAATTTAAACGGGTTTCTAAGAATTGTGCACTCTAAACACACACATAAATTCGATCAATGTACAAATAACTATTTTGTTTATTGTATGTCAAAGAATAGCTTTATTTTGCAATTATGAAGTCAGATTATGAGAGAAAATGTTTAATTCAGCATGTGAAAAAGAAGTCTTAATATATCTGATTGAATTCTAACAAATCACCAAACAAGTTCATCTTTCTATTTTTATTAATAAGAACAAAATTACAAACCCAAATTAGCATTTAGTGAAAAGAGAGTGAGGGAAAGGAAAAATCTACTTCTCTCACCATATACATATTACCTATCACCTAATATGTGAGCATATTATATACCGTAAAATCCGGCGTATAACGCGTACTGCCGTATAACGCGTACCTACACTTTCAAGTTGAGATTTTTAATTTTTAGACATATTCGCCGTATAACACGCACCTCCTGTTTTGCGAAGAAACTTGAAATGTGCGGGCGTAATGCTCTTACGTTTTGAAATCATTTATTCGAGGTATTATTCCAAGCTTTAGGGAAAAAATTATACAATACTAAAACTACAACCCTTTCAGTTCATAAGAAATATTTCTTTTTTAACAGTATTTCGATATACCGTAAAACCCGGCGAATAACGCGCACCGGCATATAACACACACCTATACTTTAAAGCTGCATGTTTTAACTTTCAGCAGGGGCGTAGCTACCGCATTATTGATGATACGAGAGGCCCCCAAGCAACAGGGGCCCTGACGCGTGTAAGCAAAAAGTCGTAAAATGTTATCATTAACAAAGTTCTTTTAAAAAATCGACGAACACAGTTTTCAAACGGTTAAAATTTTTCCATGAGCTTAACATCTTGGTTCCCACGATAAGAGATGTTTGAAAAAGCAGATGTTTTACTAAAAATAATGAGAATATAGGTATATAATCAGAAAAGCGACTTTCTACAAATGATTTGTTACTGCATATGTAATTCTGCATATGTTAGTCTTGTAGTTACAGGTATTGATGGATGAAGGAAGGCAAATGAGCTTGGGTATGTTATTCCTCTTTCAACGAGAACTTCGTTGAGGGTAGTGTATTTAGTTCTATTTGTCAGAGAAATAATTTATGTCTATATTTAAGTTCAGATTGGTATTATATCTGGCAATGAAAACATCCGATGATGGATTTAATGGGTTGCTTCTGAACTGTAAAACCAGCTAGTAGAAATGTAATACAGTAACGGAATGAGCGGAATAAAAAGACGTTTAATATTTCCTCATTCTGATATGGATGTAAATTTATTTCATTTGTAAATATGTAATCACAGTGTAATAATTAACATCATCGTCTCTTTAGCGTGCGGTAAAAAACAATTAATTCATTTTTTTATCGGGTATTTTTCTAGCAGATTATCTTAAAAGTGAACAGCTTTGTACAGTCAGATGTCCTTCATGAAAAATTAGGTATTCTGTAACTTAAAAGACAAGAGATAGCACAACAAAATTTATTTTGTAGATAATATGTTGACCAAGTATCAAATGATTAAATTTAAAGACTTCTGTGAAGTGTGGCTCCTGCCAGAATCAGTAGCCAGAGTAGCCGCCATTGTTGGACATCATCACTGCCACGCGCCTCGGCATTGATTCAAAGAGACTTCGGACGTGTTCTTGGGGTACAACAGACCGAAAGTAGCTTCCACACGTTGGGGGCGTAATCTAGGTCAATCGTTGAGCAACCATGGACCGCATGTTTTCTATCGGCGAAAGATCCGGAAAGTGAGCCAGCCGGCCAGGGAAACAATTCAATCTGGTGATTGACGAAGAACCTTTGGACAATGCGTGCCACGTGTGGTCGCCCATTATCCTGTTGAAATATGAAATGAAATAAATAATATGAAATAAAAAACGTATTTTAAAAATTGCATACATTTATTATGAATCTTAAATTTATACCTGTTTCAGTAATTAAATAAAATCAAGAGTGCATACATATTGTTTCAGCATAGGACAAGATATGGTAATGTTTGAAATAATAAATTATTCGCCTCCACTTGTGTATATACAGCAATTGTTATAGTTGTTAGCGACGCTGACTGCAGTGCCGTAGGTCCTGGGTTCTAATCCCAGTAAATGTATAGTGCCTTCGCGGCATGTGGGTACTCTAAAACAGCCGTCGAGCCGCAAGTTTTCTCGTGATGTTGGTGGCAGGGGATGAGAGGTGGGATACCCCTGACCCTCCCCCATGGTGTTCACCCCCAAATCGGGGCAGAACCGAGCTAAATCGTGTTGTTTGTAACGCCACCTGTCTGACGCCATCAGATTGAGGCCCACGAAATTCATTGTGGCAAGGGGCTAGAAGTACGCCTGTCGTTAGCCTTGGCCTTGAGCACCATACAGGTAGGTGACAGTACGGTTTAGTTCGGTGAAATTCCCGAAGGGACGATAGATGGCGACACCATCTATCTCAACTTCCACAATTTTGGCATGGAACTAAAGGAGAGGGAAATATTTTCCAGTCCCTTGCACTCGTGATTCAGTCCACGAGACTTTTGGACCCACTGATTTAACGAGCAAGTACTCCGTGCAATGTTGTCAAATCGTGTGATTTTTCACGAATTTTGCTACTTTTTAAAACTTTCCGCTACTTTTTTTTCATCCTATTGCTACTGCGTGAATTTTATGCTACCTCACTTTAAGATTCCGCTACTTTGTGCTACTTTCAACCATATATAAAAGTATTGGAATAAATTTCAAAAAAAAAATAAAAAAATTGTGACTTTAGTCTCCAAAGAGAACATGGAGTTACAGTATGTTTCACCACTCCGAAACGACACGAAATGCTGCAATTTCTCCCTCCTTCCTCGCCTACACCATGAATCGGAGACTATCTAAGCGGGACTCCCTCTCCCACCACTCTTTTCCACTGCAAGTGATAGAAAAAAAGAAATGGCGGGATTCATTCTAATCCCGACAGTAGCATTTCAATGAAACATGTAATATTCTTAAAAAATAGGCTTGGAGAGAATTTCTACATGAATATTAAATTGGAAAAGTAATTGTGAAAGGATAAATTCTTAGAGAACTAATTAAATTGTATAATTATCGTCAATGACTGCATTGAGTTAAAGAATAAAAATCTATTATTGTAATTAACTTACACAATGACAAAAGTAAGCACTTGTCATCTGAGAGATTATGTAATAAAAATCTTATTAAATCCCTTTTGAAAGGTTTTCACCTAGATTCAGTGGCGTAATGTACAACGTCGCATTGTGGGGGGCTCAAAGCCTGACTGACGCCAAGTACGTAATTAGGGCTTGGGGTCCAAAAGCTGACTTTGCAAGGGGCCCTAATATTCCTCCGTTACGCTACTGCCTAGATTCCTCTCTTTCCAATGAACACACACACTACTTGTCTTCTATCCCTTTACAAGGATGGAATTAAATATTGTTAAATTACAGCTGCCAATTTTAGCAGAATTTGAGTGGATTAATTAGCTCTTTCAAAATGATCATTGCAAATTACTTAAAGTTTTAAAAGATTGCAACTACTCTTTTAAAAAGAAGAATTTACACTAAATGTGTGAGTCTCCAAGGTGACATGAGTTTAACAAGCATTTATTTGCCTATTGAAGTACTTGATGGATGTCTTTTTGAATAAACTGACAAGCAAAAGTAAAACAATTTCTGCAGAATCTACAAAAGAAATCTATCAAAGATGTCATAATTTCCTCAGGATTTCCTGTGAGCAACTCGTGACGGATCTGTACGGCATTTTATCACTACTACTCTTGGGCGTCTTTGGGGATTGTAAATTCACGTATATTTCCAACCAACTCTAAAAGAAGAAACCGGGATATGCAAAATAGTAAAAGTATTTAAGCAGAGTGTTGTAAGTTAGAAGGAGAAGTTATAAGCCAAGAGAAAGGTTGACGGAGTTCTAAGAAGATTCAAGTTGATAGTGCGATTAGCGTCTCGCTGATTATTAGGCAGCGATCCACAATTGGAAAGTTTGATCTGCCTGGAAAGTAAGGAAGTAAATGGCAGGTGATATTTAAATTTAGATTATCCGATCATAAGAGTAAATATATAATAAAGTTAGTGGGAAGTTAATGAATGCTAGTAATTCAAATTGCGTGTATCTCTCGGTTCTCTTATTCCGTTCAATATTTGATAAGTATCATATTTCGTGATTTAATTTAATAGTAAGGGTCAAACATATTTACTTAGACATCTTGATAAATCTTTGTAATTAGATGGTTGATAATTGATTCAAGTGAATAAATATAATTTGTTATTGTAAAAATGTCTGGTCGTTCTTTGCCTCAATTCAATCTTGGTGTTCAGGGAGATTCCCACAAACTTTTAAACCAAATCTCTTCAAATTACGGAACTTTAAAAAAAGATCAAGAATTTTTCCCCTGATATTTTTCTTAATTCAAATCATCCTTTTTTTATCTGCCTTTAGAATTCGCAGACCAATCTAAATTATATGTTCTGGAGAATCAATGAAGACAAATTTTTAAATAACATACAGTTGAAGATGTTTTTCTGTCTGAATCTGAGCTTTTAAATGGAGAATTATTTTGGTGTCATATTGTTAACATAAAATACGCAGTTAGAAATCCATTTTTAAGAGATTTAACTATAATTGATTTAAAGCTTTACAGCCTACCCTTAAATAATGCCACTGTAGAAAGGGCATTTTCCAGAGTGACGTCAACAAAGACAAAATTTAGGAATCGAATGTGACTCGAACTGTTTGAGTTAATTCTCAAAATCAAAATGACCTTGGAAGAATTAGGAACTCTTGCTGCGTTGATTTCATTCCATCGCCACAATGCTTCAATACAATTCAGAAATTTATTTAAAAAAAACACAGCAGATCACGATACTTAGCAGGAAGAATTTGAATATATTTTAAAGGAATTAAACAATTAAAACATTTTAACCTTTTAAAAAAAACAGTTTTATAAAATTAAAAGAAAATTATATTTATGAATTGCAAGTGAAAATCGATTCGTTACTTTCCCCTCCCCTTTTCGTGCAACTTTGCTGCATAAGTTTCAGGCAACTCTGACTCCGTGAGTACTCTGAGGGTATTTGGTGGCATCGAACCCAGGCCTTCTGGTCTGGAGTTCGATGCTCTAACCACTAGGCTACGTCCCCTGTATGGTGCACAAGACTACGGCCAACGACAGTCATACATCTAGCCCCTTGTCATGATGAATTTCGTGGGCCTCTATCTGACTACGCCAGACAGGTGGCATTAGCAACAACAACACATTTATTTTTCTTAAATTACTTAAAGCTATTTTCATTTTCTCTTAATAACAGAAATGTCCCATAGGGAGAATCTAAAAAAAATTAAATTCTTGTGATTGGTACTTGTGTTCAAATATTTTGATGAAGTGATTAAGGCAAATAGTAGAACAAAAATTAAGGCTACACACACGGTACCTTAAACACGACACAAAATCCATTTTTTTATTTTATTTATTGTATTTGCCTGTTGCTTTTATAGTTGGGAATCATGCTCTTAAATTTAAGATCTGATAATCAATCGGTTTTTAAGATATTTGAAATTTTCTGAGCTTATGTTTTAGTTTTTCTGTTTCATATTTTGAAGCTTTTTTTTTCTATTCTCAAAAAATTAATTAAAAATATTTTTGAACACAATCAATTCTTCAGCTTAAAAGGTTAATAATTTGAATTTTCACTACTAAAATCATTTCTGTTTATGAGTTTTTTGAGTGCTCATAGTTACTTAAACAAGGTTGATCTCAAGACTAATATTTGTTTTTACCCATAGTTGATGTAACTTAGAAGTTTTTTACTTTGTTTAGAAAATCCATTCAATCAGAGTTCACAGAATTACTATTAACTCATTTCAATAACCTTGCTTCCAGTGTTGCGAATTTTATAGTTAAGGTGACCAACCTTTTATAGGATCTGTCCTTCCTCGAAAAGTGTCCTCTTTCTTGTCCTCCTTTTCAATATATTAAAACCGATACGTTAATTTCTGTATTCAGAGATGAATGAAACATATTTTCAATATGTTGAAGACTGGTCTGAAACAAATATCACAGGAAATAACAGCTTTCAGTGGTGTTTTTTGACTTCATCGCAAATAAAGTGGGCAGATATAGAAAATTGTGTTGAGTTTTTATCGAAAGAAGTGCCTGATATTAAAATCGATGACAATTGTCTATCTGTTTGAAGAAGAAAGACGACTCAGTGTATAATTAAATTCTAATAAATTAGAACAATTGGAAAGTTAACATGCCGAAATTGATAAAAGATGGGTGAAAATACTTAAATCATTTCAAAAATGAACATATTCCATATTAAAATTTAGTTATTTTTGTAGAATTTATGTTGTGCTGCCCTGGAACTAATGCAGCAGTTGAAAGAGTTTTTCAGTTGGTAATGATTTTTGGACAAGTGAGAGCAATAGAGCATACAAAAATGTTTCGAGGGAGGTGTCTAGGGTCGAAAGTCCATCATTTCGGTATCATGCTCCAATACGCCGCCCAACATATTCCTTTGATTTTGTCGCTTTTCGGGAACAAAAACAATACAAAATTAATTATTGACATTAATTAATAAAATTAATTATTAATAGCAAATACATAATTAAATTTTACGTAATATATACTTAGAATTTAAACCAATCGGAAAAAAAAATCAAGGGCTATGGGGGTGTCCGGAACCCCGGGACACCCCCTTGTGTGCGCCACTGAGTGAGAGAAATCAAGTTTGAATGTTAGTATATTGGCTACAGTGCTTACCGTAAATTTAAGTATGAAGGATATTCTTTACTCCGAAATTTCCAACATATTAGAAAATGATATGTCGACAAAAAAACCCCATCCAATGGAAAAATACTCGTTAAAGTAAATAATTAAAAGCGTATTTTTGTTTGAATTTATAAAATGTTTCATACATTTACGTTGTAATGTTTTCTTAAATTTTTCGTCCTCCTTTTTATTGTAAAAAAACTGGTCACCTTAATATAACAGCATGCCTGTTATTCCAGTTACAAGTGCAACAGTTGAAATAAGTTTATCTAAACTAAAAATTATTAAAAACTATCTTAGAACTTCCATAGGGCGAGACCGGTAATCAGACTTAGCAGTTATGTAGATAGAAACTGAAAAAACTAAAATCTTCTACTATGGATACTATCATAAATGCGTTTGCAATAATAATAAATTTAAAAAAAAAAAATCGAGACACAAGTACCTATTAAACTCAAAAGTACTTAATTCTTAGTCAAGAAATATTTTTTTTACGTATATATATGTGTAATTATTTCGACACTTTCTAATAAGTTTTGTTTATGTGATTGTTTTGCTTATTTTTGAAAAAGGGGTCCTCCAGTGAATTTTGATACGGGGCCAATCAGGATTAGCTACGCCATTGATTTTCAGGTATATTCACCAACGCGCAACACTTTTTATGCAGAAACATAAAGTTTATGTATGCAATGCTCTTGTGATTTGAAGTCATTTATTCCAGTGTTCCCCAACCTTTTTATCGCGGGTCAACGTTTGTTAATTTTACAGCGGCCCGCTGAGGGGGAGGACGTTGATTGTTTATATTTTAGACTGTTTTAATTTAATTGTATTTAATCGTGACTTCAGAATAAAATCTAGTTACTCCAAAAAATGAATATAAAGTGATTTACGGGGAGTTGGAAACGTCTCTCTCTCTATATATACTGGCAATGTTAAATTGGCTGTTTTCGATGTACCTTTTCTCAAAATCTGTTACATGTACCGTAAAATCCGGCGTATAACGCGCACTTTTAACACAAAAAATAAGATCGAAATTTAGGGGTGCGCGTTATACGCCGGGTATAAAAACGAGAGCTTTAAAAAATGAGTATTAAAAAAATTGACTTATATATATATCTTTATATATAAAAATCTTCTGTGCGTGTGTTTGTCACTAAACTCCTCCTAAACAGCTGGACCGATTTCGATGAAATTTTTTGTGTGGGTTCAAGTAAATTCAAGAATGGTTTAGATTCCCAATTCGGTCCGATATCGCAATTAGTTAACAAGATATTAATTAAAAACATTCAAAAAATACAACTCAACATTCACCTGCATTGTTGTAACAACGCTATTGTTATAAAATAAAATTTCCTTTCAACTGAATGCTTCAACACGTGAGAAAGTTTTCAAATTTTGACATAAGTCGCCAAAAAGGTCGCCAACGTGGTTGTATTTGTAATTTTTTAAATAATTAGTTTTAATCAATTAATTTTTATTAATTATAATTAAAAATTATTGCATTGTCATACAAAATAATAATGTACATTACATTTCAGCTCAATTGAGCGCTTTAAAATGTATTTTATTAACGATTGAAAATTCCACCAAGAAGGAGTAACTGCTATATTCGTATAGCACTCAGTTGGCAATTTTTTTCGTATTATCTGTTAGATGAGATCTGAACATATCCCAAACTAATAGACTTTGTGGATTCCGTAAGGCCCCTGGACGCCTTTGCGAAATATTTTTTATCCACAATTTCACACCATTTTCATCCATCTACCCTTTTTCGTGTACATGAATAAAAACACCTTTCGGGAAATTGGATTTGGGCGCTGCTTTTCTTTTAAAAATAACCATAGGTTTTAATTTTGTGCCGTCCGCTAAGCAGGAGAGCACTACTGTAAAATAAGATTTTTCGTGTCCTGTTGTTTTTATGTGAATCGTTTTTGTTCCTTTCATATCTATTGTCAGGGCCGGCACTAGGGGTGGGCAAGGCGGCAAATTGGCTTTAAAATTAACTAGTTTATAAAGAAAATAAACCAAGATTCAAAGGACACAGTTCACAAGCATAATAAATTCCCACTTAAAAATAGCTTAAAACGTAAGCAAAAGCACTCTTTTTATTACAATTTAAATAAATGGACACACATACAAAGTGCTACAATAGAATTTTTTACCGTGTGTCTTAATCTGTCGAAACATGTTTGAAAATGCGGGAGGGCGCGAAAAATCAGTTCTGACAAGCTTTCACGCGCTTTTAACCGTGACAATAAAAGGAAAAAAGGCAGTTCTATTGTTTTATTAATGAAATAATTGTAATGCAGATTGGTTACTAGTGAAGTAGAGTGCGCTATAATGCAATTACTATTTACTGGGTCTTTTTTAAACTTGGGATGTGTTATAAAAGTAAGGTGAGTAGAATAATTAAAAAAGATTCAGTTTTTTTCAAGAAATATTTAAATAGCTTCTACAGGATGTTTCTTTTTAAACAAGGCTTTTTCATGTATTTTTAACCGACTTAAAAAAAAAAGGTTATCAATTCGATCTTTTTTTTAAAAAAAACATTTTTAATGTTTGTCCGACTATTATTTCGGCATCTCAAACGATTTGAATGATTTTTTTTGTTTTTGTTTGATAGGGTATGTTGTCGGATTGGTATCATTGTTAAAAAGGAGGTGTAAAATGTCATCCCTAATTTGGGGGGTAATATTTAGGGGTTGATAAAAAAATAAAAATTTCCGAAAATGATGTGAATGAAGCCATTGGGAATCAAAATAAAATGCAAAATTAAGACTTCTAAAAATCTACCCTTTTCGCCTTTGGGGTTAATATTAAGGAGTGGAAAAATATTAAGTTTTCCGACTAAATAAGGTTTTCTGAAAAAAAAACCTTTTGTGTACTATGTAGTTGTAAATATTTTAGTTATACGTGTAATTCAAATTAAAGTAACATTAGTGTGACTTCTGTTGTTGCAGATTGGATGATAAATAACATGTTAAGATTATAAGATGTTGCTTTTAGTAGAATGCATATTGAATTGGAAACATCTACCAAATGGTTTCTAAGCAGTTAATTATTTTTGCTGTGGTTCACTTTTTTGACAAGAGGATTTGTGATTTGCTTCAAAATGCCGTTTTACAGACGATGTTCTGCTTACCACTGTTCCAGTACATAAAACGCACACCGCTTTGTTGCCTTTACTAATAATGCCATGTTTCTAGATTCGCCAAATAAGAAATTCTTTGTTACACTTACCATCTTGCACTTTTGCTGAATTAACCATGTTAAATAACAATTAAAAATCATGAATATAACACAAATAAACCTTAAAATATTGTTTTGTCAATAAAATTGACTATGCTATGCTTAGACAAATTTTACATCACAAGCAGCTCTAGTCCACGACGTAACTAAGGCTGGACAATAATAAACCAGTGTGCTCCCGGCTGCGTTTGTTCGTAATACTTCATACTGAACTTTGTTATTTTGAAATAAAATGCAAATCATTTTGATTGTTGGCGTGCCACTGGTTCGCAATTCCTGGTCTAGGTTATCTCTCTTAATGTTTGCTATAAACGGGGGCGGCCAAACCGCTAGCGCCGGTCCTATTATTGTTTTATTTCCTATCATGTAAAACTTTACTGGAGTTTCATCCATGTTTCCAATATGTGACAGTAAATATTTCGTTTGCTTTCGAAACCCAATGACATACTTCTGGAATTTGTTGTCCACCTCTTCAGGAAGCATTTGTGAAACTTTTGTTTTTCTCGCAGAACTAAATTATTGCGTGCCATAAATCTGGTACACCAACTGAAAATTGCTTTCAAATTTTTACTTTCATTTGCATTCTTTTTTGACCATTTTAAGGCGAATAAAAACGTTACACTGTTTCTTGTTACAATTAATCTATTCTGGCGATTTTCTAGGACCCAGTTCGCAACACTTTCTTCTAGAATAGGCCATTTCGTTACTCCTTTACGTAAAGCACATTTCTCCTTTGGCATGTTAATTATTGTCATTTCATTTTTTTTCCACTCCCTCATGGAGCTTTCACCAATATCAAACATCCTTGCTGTAGCACGATTTCCATTTTCTTTTGCAAATTGAATCACTTTGATCTTGACTGTGTTTGCTTCGTTTAACAGGACCCATTTTTACTGCTCGCTGTTTGAAACGTATTCAATATTATTCATAGTATTCGTAGTATTGAATATACTACAGACAGCGAGCGTAATAAGTCTCAAGCTTCTTCTAATTTATTTCAAAATTAATCGTCCGTCTCACTCATCACACGAAAGGGGGAAAATGAATCAATGTTTATAGAAAAGCGTGGGAAAAATCCAACCATGGCGCCGATTTGGTCCCCCCCCCCTCTCTTGCGCTTAAGGATTGTATAATTCTAGAAGTATACTATTTTTTCAAAAGAGAGTCAGGAATGATTCATCCAATAAATAATGACTTCAAAACTTACGAAAATTGCACACGTACATTTTAAGTTTGTTTCGCAAAAAAGGGGGTTCGCGTTATACGGCGAATATACCTAAAAATTAAAAAATACAGTATGAAAGTATAGGTGCGCGTCATACGCCGCATTTTACGGTACATGGTTTAAATTGTTAAAATAATTAAAGAACACCTTTCTCATTATACTGAAATGAGCTTTTTGGTATAATTTTGCATTTTTAAATAATTTATAAAATATTTTTTCAAACATTGCGAAATTTGATCCATTTTTCACATAAAAAATTTGTAACAAATAAATTTTTGAGTTTTTTCGAAAAAGCTCATTTCAGTATATATAAGCCATCATTATAAATATATAAAAATTTACGTACCTGTGAACAGTAGTTTCTCAGAAAAGATACATGAACATCAAAATTTACATTTTGAGATAAATTGATTTTAATGCATGCAGTGAGACTTCTAATCGGCAAGGACATAAAAAAAAATAAAAGCTCAATTTACATTAAAAGATACATGTTTTGGTTTAGATCAGACTTACAACTTTAAAGCAAAAACGAAGTACTTTGTTTACATTTTTCGCCATTTAAATGGGCGAAGCCCAGTATCAACGATTATTTAAAAATAGGTTTTAAGGGCTCCTAATTGCCCTAGAGGTTAAAGTAAGGTATTTTTAGAAAGGTTAAAATCTATACAATTTAAAAAAGTAAAAATCTCAAATTGTCAAAAAAAAAAGAAAGAATTTAGCTTTCCAACACCCTTTAACAAGGAATATAAAGTGATTTTCATAAAAAGTAGTCCAAGCCGAAGAAAAATATACTATAGTAAATAAATGGGAAATAATTTAATGTTTCTTCTGCGGACCGGTAGTATTTGATCCAAGGACCGGGGTTGGAGACCACTGATTTATTCGAGGTATTTTCCCAGGCTTTTAAAAAAATAGTATACTTCTTGAGCTATAACTCTTTAGGTCTGTCAGTTCTTTTAAATAAACAGTATTTTGATATTTATAGGAGTCTAATTTTTTTTTATTCTCATCTTTCTACTATCATTTTTATACTCAATGTATAACGCACACTCGTAAATTTCGATCTCATTTTTGGTGTTCAAAGTGCGTATTATACGCCGGATTTTACGGTATGTAGAAGTCTAATTTCTTATGTGTGCTTATTTCTCTTGTTATTTTTTGAAGCTATCACTTTTATACCCTGCATATAATAACGCGCACTCGAAAATTTCGATTCTATTTTTTTCGTTAAAAGTGAGCGTTATACGCGGATTTTACGGTGTATAAGAATATAGGTATGATTCTTTTTTTTTCACATTTCTCCCTTCATAAATAAATGTAATAAAAGAACTTAACATATAATCATTTTTAAGTGCGTGGTCATGGTAGCCTAATTGTTATGATCATGAACTCGTGGCCGACGTGTCGCGAGTTCGAGTCCTGATGCTACCAATGAATCCCCGTGTAGAGGGGGGCTGATGCCATTATGATTGCCGAGCTCAAAGTCCTCCTCTTGGTATGATGTGGTAGTTTGGAGAGGGGTTGGTGGTGCCTGTTCAGAGTCGTTCTCATCACATGACCGAGGCTCAAAATTACGAGGTCCCACGCCAATAGCCCTCGTGTTGCTCTGTATAATGTGCCGTTAAAAGGGGTCACAGGGGTGTTAAATTTCTCTGGAGGTCTGAAAATATAAACGATTTTTAAACAAGTATAATTTCTTTAAATTTAAGTTAAATAATTCGAATCTTTTACACATTACTTATAAAGGAATGGGGCTTCAGAAAAGCATAAATAATTTAAAATATAATCATAATTTTAAAAATTATAAGCATATAAAAATAAGAAACTTTTCTATAAGAACTATTTATATGGTTTTACGTCGCGCATGCTGTTTTCTGAAAAAAGTAGGTTTAATTACTAGCTATAAGTTGATTTATAAAGACAAATGTATTCCTAATACTTTGTAGCTACTTTTATATAATTAGAATAATAACTTACATATTTTAATAAATAAAAACTATAAATTTTTAAAAAATATTTAAAAAATTTCAATATTTTACAAATATTTTGAAATACTAAAGATATATCATACTAAAATTAGGTAGGGTTTATATAAAGAGTATGATGAATTGTGTATAATTCTATAAAGTTTTATACATCAGAGGCTAATATTTTAGAAAATAGCATGCGCAAAGCAAAAAATACTTAATATTTATTATATAGTTTTCATATGCTTATGACTTTTGAAATTATTATTATATTTTGAACATTTTATAATTTTCTGAAGCCCCATTCTATTTTAAACAATACGTAAAAGATTCGAATCATTTAATTTAAATTTAAAAGAATTATACGCGTTTGAAAATCGTTTATATTTTAAGACCTCTAGAGAAATTTAACACCCCTTATAGCTTTCACTCACTCAACATAATTTTAAAAAGAATTTAACTTAAGAAAGAATTATCTCACTAAAACATTATAAGATGCGTTTGTAATGGAGAGGTGTTAACGTCTCACTCTAAAGCAGCACGAGGGCTGTTGGTAGAATGCCCTAAGGAGCCGAGCTCACCTGAAGAGGGTTTAGAGCGGTCATACTCAACCTGCTGTCGCTGGGCATAGGCTTGTGAAGCGAGCCTCCGTCCTATACCATAGGAGTTATCAGGAAGACAACAAAAGACCTGCCTGATCCTTTTTAGCGGTCCGGTCATGCCCATTACCTGAAAATTTACTAAAAACATTGTGTTAAAAAATTTGTTGGGAAATTGTTTGTCAAGAAATCAAATATATCAATTTTGCTTTTTGCTGTAGGTGTTGTATGGGTACGAAGTGATATATATATATATTTTTCTATTTTGAACGGTTGCGGTTTGCATGATAACAGACAACAGTGGAGTAGCAATTTCATGCCTTATGGGCGGAACTTATTTTTTAACTATCTTTCATATCTCTGCAAGCGAAAAGTATTCGGAAAAAGTAAATCGTTTCAATACGGTTGGGAGGTAGACTATTTTGTAGTGAAAAACAAACATGGATCAATAATTGTTTGATTTATCACGGAAGTGCTGCATTTAAAAATACCATAAAAAAGTGAATCGTTCATTTTTCCTCGAAGATCTGTTTCGAGAGGTGATAAAAGGCTTTTCAAATAATCTTTGCAACAGCAACAAAGTGTTTTGTCAGTGGTAATATCACAGCGGTAGCAAAGACATCCTACATAGTTTGTTGTATTATTGGTTAATCATATGAAATCGTTTACTGATGCAGAAATGGTGAATGAGTGTTTCTTAAATGCTTCCAATTTAGTGTTAGTGACAAAAATAAAAAAAAATATATAAAGTAATAATTAAAAAAAGCAAAACAGGAGTTATAATATTTTGATCAATTTTACACACATTTCCAATGTTACCTTGATCTTAAATCATTCCTCACCCCCATTTATCCTCCTGTTGAGGCCCGCGTGAAATAGCTGACATATGTATGCGGCCCAGCAGAAAAAAAGGTTGAGTACCCCTGGTATTGAGCTACAAACCGATCCCCGGTTACCCCCGGTTATGAGCTACAACCACCCCCACGCTTCCAGTCTTTATTAAAAATCAAAAAAAAAAAAAATCAAAGTTTACATTTTTTTTTAAACAGCAGAAGACAGCAAAACTAATTTAAAAGTAATTGTCCAATATACATACGTATGCGTAATAAAAAATACAAAATAATAATAGAAGAGGAAAACATATATAAAGGGTAAGGAAGAAATAATATACATTATTCCAGCATTCTTACAAATACATAAAAATAATACAACTATGCAAATGCAAATGCACCGTACAGAACTGAACTAAATTCAGTGGAGCAACAGCCCATGAGGCCAAGGCCACTGTGCCTATCTCAGTTTTCGTGATCTTAGGCGCTGGAGTGCATGTGCAGATGCTTTTGTCAAGTGGTCAGTCTGATGCGAAACCCCTAGTGCTCGACCTTGCCCAGCCCGGGATTTGAACCCCAGATCTGTAGCGTGGAAGCGCAATACACTGCCCTCAGCCCCTGGGCTTTCAGCACCGCACAGATCCAAAGAAGAAAAAAAAAAAAAAGACAGGAAGCATAAAAATAATGATAGTAAAATTTCTTACGATTCATGTTTTCAAATGACGCCGTCACGTTGATACCTTTCCCTCCTTAATTTGTCCTTCAGTTTGAAGAAAAAAGTATTCAGCACCGAAGAAGGATTATTGAACGGGCTTTTGTTATTTTGAACCTTGGTCAAGTGACGAGGATGACAACTGAGTTTTGCACTTCCCTCTCCAAATTTTCTCACCACACCAGCGGAAGGGCGTTAAGCCCTCGAAAGATTTAACGTACACCAGTCCCCTACACTAGGTTACTTAATCTTTCTTCTGCTGGGCCGCATACAAATGTCAGTCATTTCACGCGGGCCGCAACATGAGAATAAAAAGGGGAGGGGAGGGGAGAAATGCTTTAGGACCAAGATGACATTGGAAATGTGCAAAATTGATCAAAATATTATAACTCCTGTTTCGCTTTTTTAATTATTATTTTATTTTTGTCACTAACACTAAATTAAAAGAATTTAAGAAACACTCCTTCACAATTTTTGCAGTAAACGGTTTCATATGATTATCAATAATGTAACAAACTTAGGATGTTTTTGTTACAATTGTGATATAACCACTGATAAAACACTTTGTTTTTGTTTCAAAGAATATTCAATATAAAACCTATTTACCACCTCTTGAAAGAGATCTTGGATGAAAAGTGTCATTGAATGTGTGTGTAAGTCCTGTTTATTGGTATTTTTTTAAATACAACACTTTCGTGATAAATCAAACAAGCACTGATCCATGTTGGTTTTCACTACAAAACAGTCAACCTCCAAACCGTTCGAATGTTTTTCGCTTGCAAGTTATGAAAGATTGATAAAAATTGGTTCCACCCATAAAATATTCGCTACACGTTGTCTGTTATCACTAACCGTAATCGTTACAAATAGAAAAATAATATCAATTCGCAGTCGTATATCGACAGCAAAACCGATATAATTGATTTCTTGTCAAAGAATTTCTCACCAAATTTTTAATACATTGTTCTTAAATAAGTCAATTTCTCAGAGCAATGGGTCATGACCGGGCCACTTCAAAAGGCTCGGTGGGCCGCAGGTTGAGTATCGCTACTCTACACGGTGGGTCTTCACTGGCCCTGGGACTCGAACTTGTGACATGCTGGCCACGAGTACGTCACTCATGACCTCTAGGTTACCAAGGCTTCTGCTTCTAAAAGGGAAATTTTTCAAGAGGGTGAGAGAGAAGTAACCGTCCCAAACATGTAATTCTGTTTTCGAACTTTAAATGTTAAAATTTATTGGCATATGAGACTTTCCGACGTCTCTCTTGGATTATTTTTTTTTGAGTATATATTTTCCGTATATAAATTATATACTACTAATAAGAGGTTATTTTTTAAGCTATTTCACAACCATATAACAAAAAACTGCAAATCCAATTTTGTTTTTCCGGAAACATTGCTTAAAGAATCATCACGATTTAAAGGTAAAAATTATGAATTCCATAAATAGCTCATGAAATTGCTTTTAGAAATGTTTCCGAAAAAAAAATACAGAGTATAGTTTTTTTTAAAAATGTCACATAAATATTTTAAATATTGGTCACTTTGATAGAAAATCATTTAACCCTTAACTTCGCACTGTTGCACTTCTGCAACATATGATTTATTTTAATTTAACAGACTCAATATTTTTTTTAATTACCTACAAATCACTTATCTGAGAAAAAAAAAAAGATTACTGCAACGAAATACACACACATGCTAATTTTGTCACTAGATGGAAGTACATTTTTTCCAGAAATCACAACAATTATAAAAATCTGATGCCTCAAGAACTGCGATTTGGCTATAAAAAGAATCCATTATATTTTATGCTTCTTCTTGTTTATTGACGAAATAAATTACCACATAAGAAATTTAAACATTTTATGATGAGTAATAAAATCCTCTCATATAAAAAGTTTTGTAATTTACAGCACTATTGCGCAATGTTGCACTTCCGCAACAAACAACAACAAAAAAAAAAATGACAGAAATTCAATTTAAAGCTGCTGAATTTTTTTTTCATATTTTTCTCTTTTATTATTACATAAGAACTATAGCTGATATAATTTTTTTCATAGAAATTTAAAAAATTGTGAAGTTAAGGGTTGAACGAGATAACTTTTATATTTCCACAACGACAATAGGATTAAAATTGTAACGGTATAATTTTCCGAATTTAGATGAAAAATAAATTGCTTGAAATTTGCCAAAAAATTATTTTATTTTTCAAATAACAGGCAGTGACTTTTGTTTATACAGTAATGGTTCGGAAAAAAAGTGGATTTGGACTTATTTAACGATATTCTGTGATACATTGCTTGTAATTCCAGATTTGGGTAAATCATTTCTAAAACCATAGCTTACTACCGTCTTAATTTACGTACAATAAATCTGATTCAAAAAATCTTCATGAAGAAATCTAGTTCGTATACTTATTTACATATGCGTAATATAGTTATGCAGAAAGTCTCACCATAAAGCAACATGAAGGAGCCGGATCTCGTAGTTTTGATTTCCGGTCAAGTGACGAGGACGACATCTGAGCTAGTACCTCAGCTCCTAACTACCATGCCACTCCAACGGGAGGACTTTGAGCTCGACAAAAATAACGCCCCATCTACACGGTGGGTCTTCAGTGGCATCAGGACTAAAAGCTACAAGCCGGCTTCGAGTTTGTGATCATAATCACTAGGTTACAACAGCCATTTGCAGAAATGAGATTTTAATAAAAAACGTAAAAAAATGTCTATTTCTTTTTTTACGGATATCATTTTACATCACTTTATTTTTTCTTTATTTTCACAATATTATGAATATTTACAACAATTACTGAAAAAATAGGATTCAACCAAGTAGGTACCCTTTCCCCCCAAAAAATGTAAGATTATTCTGAATTCCTTTATAGTAGCATGAAATGAAAAAGTAATGAACGATCATTATCGATTTTCATTTTTAATGCGAGCATCGCTTCCTAAAAATAATCCTTGAATATCAACTCATTATTTCATTTAAATGTTTTTAGTAAATATTAAACATGCATAATTATACAAATTTAATATGTAAATAATAACTGAACGATTTTTTAAAAAAATGCAAGAGAAATTTTGTATGCTGAATAGCTAATAACATTTACAGCATGCATTTCATTCTGTCAAAACGATTATTTCTAAAACAAATATTTTAGTCAACAAAAAAATTTAACATTTGTCTTTTTGTAACGAATAATAATAATTATGAAACACAATTCAAGAAATAGCGGTAATTCTATTTTTAACTTCTATTACCGTCTGCCTTTTTTTTCACACATTCTTATCTTCACTAACTTAAAAACACGAACAATTTACTATAATTCAGCATTTTTTTAAATCATTGAAAGCGGAATTTAATTAGCCCCAAAATGAAAACTAAAATAATAATCCAGGTTTGGTTTTTCTACGGCGAAACAGCGCGTTATTGATAGTTTTTTCCCCAGACCCCATCTTCCATCGGCGCCTGTAGCAACAGAGCGTCTGAAGCCTGTGTCGGTCTCTCCGTCTGAATAGGTATTCAGCACGCCTGGCTGTGTCTTGCCTTCCTCCCCACAGCTGCACTTCCCCCCCCGTTCGAGTAGCGTCCGAATCGTGCATGCGAGAGTCGTCTGCTGCAGGACGAATGCTATATTTTTGTTTTGTTTGTTTTCATTGAAATTTTGTTACTAGCCTCACTTGTACATCAAAATTTTGAATATAAGGTAAGTGCATTGTAATCATTAATTCGTAAATTGAATATTTCTTCCCTGCAGCTCAATCGACTACTTAATTTTCAGCTGTTAGCGAAATGATAGCAACAACAATGGAGTTGAGTGAGTGCGCTTAAATTCTTGAGGTCAATACTTTCCGCACCCAACAATGTGATACGTATTCAGTATGCAATAATTACGTTGGAGTACTAGATATTTCATGTGCTTTATTGTTTGATATACGTCAAATGTTCAGTTAACTAGTGCATGGATTTTGGTTCATGTGTGGGAGAAGGGGAGATGTGTTGTGTGTACTCTATTTAAATCATCTAAAGCGGTTTACTTCGAAAAGCGGAAATACTTGAGTAGTTATTTATTTATCGTAATTTTTCGAATCTTTCATTTCCCGTTTGCATAAGTGCTGATTTCCTTCGTTTATATTTATTGCATGGAGATTTGAAAGCTAGTGAAAACTGTTTGACATTAAAATCGATTGCTTCCAAACGATTTATACATCCATCAACATAAACATGCTTTTAATTGTATTTTTATCAAACTTGTTCTCAAAAATGTAATCAGCATTTTAAATGTGATATGTGTTGTACATACTGTGTATGCACAAGTTTCATTTCTTCGTTCTTTTTTTCTTCAATAAATAAAGTATCGGTTGCATTAAAAAATTCTAAAACATTATTAGTTCCGAATAATTTTTGTGCTGACGTTTTCATTAATTTTAAACAAAATTAAAATTTTTGTTGTCGAAAAATGTATTATTCTAAATATCTAGCTTATTCTTCAATTCCGTTAAGGAATCGTTAAAAATAGAAAATTATTTCGAATACAATAAATATTTTTAATCGTTTATGAAAAGGTAAATATCTTGTTTATGTGGCATATAAATATATACTTCTGTTATTTAATGTAATTGTTTATCTTGTTGAATTGATTTTTACTTTATTGATTTTGGTTTTACAATATTCATTAATTTTACATACATTCACATTAATTGTCAATTGTTTGTTTATAGAAATTAGTGGTTCTAATTTAATCGTGGTAATTTAACATTTCACCACACTTTATGGTTATGTTATATATTATACTTAAAAAAAATTGATTTACCAATAATATTGATTTTTAACTCTGGAATTTTTAATTCAAGTATATATATTATAAATTTATGAGACATATATATATATATATATATATATATATATATATATATATATATATATAATCATTACCTTAAAAATACTATTGAATGAGATTTCTCAAATATATTGTAAAATCTGCATATTTCATTAAAGTTACAAGACTACATGTCGTGAAATTTAATTATATTTAATTTGCATATTAAATTATACTAATGTGAATTAGGTTTAATATTTTTTCAGTAATGCACACATTTGGCTAAAATGTTAAAAAGTTGTAATGGCAGAGAGAGAAAGCTAGCCAATACAGTGTGTTTTTCTTAAGAGTCGATATTTTCAAAAATAAATAAAAAAATTTAATCATTCATTTACTGTACACTTCTTTTGGATTTGTACTCCATATATAGCTTTTTGTGCAAATCTTCAACTGGCTAAAGTGCAGTTTAAGATTAACTATTTATATTAAGGATTTCCCCCCTAAAATGGATCTTCCAATTATGCAATTATGAATTTTTTAAAAGTGTGATGGTAAAAAAACTAAAAAATTGATCCGGAATCAGAGAAAGCAATTGAAAAATAACCAATTGAGTAAACATTTTTATGCATATATATTGTCAAATTCTCTAATAAATGAGAAACCACATTTCTTGCAGAAATAGGTGGAATTTTTACCAATTTTTTCTTCAATTGTTGACAAATGATGTAGGAATTTTGAGCAAATCAATTAATTAGATGGGTACATATTATACTGTGTCATCCAATTTCTTTAAATCAAAAGATGTTGCTAAATGCTGTGATATGCAATCAATAGTGAAAAACTGTTCATTCCATGTTTCAAAACAATAACAGTTCTAGGCAATGTTTTTTGAACTGATCATGTCAATTTATTTAGCGAAATTAATCAATGGTATAATATGAAAGAATCATAAAATAGAAGTGTATCTTGTAATTATCTATTTTTTTTACAATGCTAACAGATATAATATTTTAGGTTGCTGTAATGAGGTTGAATTTTAATGATATAATCTGGGAGATAAATTTTATATCCAGAAAATTCAAAAAGAATGTTATGAAAATAATATTAATGTGGTGTTGGATTGAAAAAGAAAGTGAAACACACAAGGTTTTGTTAAGTCTTAATTTTTTTTCTTCAATTACTGATATTGAGATTGTAATAGTTCTCTAACTTTACATATGCATTTTAATTTTGGTTTGTTTTATGATTTTAAATTAAGCAGTTGTTTGAAATGAAATTCCAATAAAATAATTGGATATTTGTTTACATATAGCAAACCATTTTTATTAAATTCTTATTTTTGTCTACATAAGATTTTAAAGGGCCCTAATTTTTACTGTCATGTTATTCATGTAAATATTACTCCTTTCCAACTTATTTATTTTGAAACTTTGCTTTTGCTTAAGTATTTAAAATTGGGGTACTTTTCCATTTTGGGAGGCCGGGTGAATTTTTTCTTGTAAAGTTAAACACTAAACACAAAATGAAGATAATACTCTCAATTCTGGATTCAAATCCTAAATTATTATTCAATTGAGGAGGCATGAAATTTTTGATTGCTTGCAACATTGGAGAAAAAAAGGTTATTTTTTTCATATTATCGTCTCCACATAAATGCACACAGTATTAGTGGCATTTGACGATTTTTATTGCTATTTTATGCCTCCTAAAGCAGAATAGTACCAATTGAGCACTTGCATATATCATACTATTAATCAATTTCGTCAAGTCAAAAGACATCACTAAATGCTGCAATATACAATCAATAGTGGAAACTGTTCCCTCGCATGTTTAAGCGCATTAATAATAACAACAACAATGACAGCATTTGACAATATTCTTTGAATTTGCAATGTCTTTTTGAATGGCAAAACCGGTTGTTTTTAATACTTAATCCAAGCATAAAAAATTCTTATTCTAAATATTGAAATGAAATCTTAAAATATCTTCAATAAAACATAGAGAAAACTGTTTTTAAAATAGGTACATAAAAGAAAATGACTGTGACAACTCGAAGAACAGCTAGCACAGAAACCATTCATCACCTCTGGGATGCCATTGTTTATGCTCGACAACAAAGACAAATTGCCAGTATTCAGCGCATATCAGGTTTCATGCGTCGGAAGCAACTTTTTTTTAATTGGGAAAAAGAATTGGAATATGCTTTGCGTGATGATTTAATTGAAATGAAAAGGAGTGTTGGATGCAAAGGCTCAAAAGCAGGAGTTGAGCAGGATTCGTACAGAATACCAGAAAAGGATGTTGTGAGTATTATAATAAATTTTATTTTCTTAGTATAGTTAGCTGAATGAAAAAATTTGGCACAAGATTTATAAAATTGATTGCGTTATCAAAGTTATTATGAGAAGTCTCTAAAATTTTACCAAAATCTATTGTAATGTGGAATCATACAAATTTTAGGTTTAAGTGTAGAAATAGGTGGCCCCTTGGATTTGGCGATGCTTATCTAGATGTTAGAATGAATCAACTCTTCATTACTTTGGCTTCACTACATTACTCTCGAAACACCTATCGATACATATAAGTAGTTTGGCGACTGATTTTGATTGTCAAAAAATTGGCTCCACCAAGGGGCTGCCTATTCTACACTTTAACCAAATTTTGTAGGTATAAATTAATAAATATTACCAGTGGCGCACACAGGAATTTTTCAAGAGGGGAAGTCCGGGGTCGAAAGTTCACCATTCTTGTATCATGCTCCTTTTGATTTTGTCGATTTTCGGGAACAAAACACAGTAAAAAACTAATTATTGAATAGATAATTAGCGTTAATTCATAAAATTAATCATTAATAACAAACACTTAATTAAATTTTACGTACTATGTACTTAGAATTATAATCAATCAAAAAAAAAATCAAGGACTTTGGGGGTCTGCACCCCCAGGACCTCCCCTTGTGTGCGTCACTGAGTATTACATATTTTACTTAAGAAAAAAAGAATCTTATTTTTTAATTATTTAAAGCTATATACCGTATTTTCCTGTATATAATCCGCAGCGGCGTATTATCCACAAAGCCTTTTTTTCGAGTAAAAAAAAAACATTGTATAATCCGCAGTGTTTTATAATCCGCGGCAGTTTTTACGGCGAATAATCCAAAAATATAAACTGCCAATAATGAGTGTCATATAAGATAAAAAATACACAATATAATTAAAAATAGAAGTAAGAAATTGTACAGAAAAAAAAAGTTATTATGAAACTTCTCTTTAAATATATATAATATTTTTTATGAGAATCTCAATGAGACATAAAAATTCTCTGCTACTGCCATCTATATTTTGAGTTGTTAAACAAAACATTATATATATACACGTGGAAAAAAACTTTTTTTTTAATTTAGCAAGTTAACAGCAAAAAAATTAAGACAGATACTGCTTTTCCATTGTCTCTTTCTTTTAAATTCCATTTATTTATTTCTTCCTCTAATTCTGGTCAGTGAAGTTTTCCATGACTATCGGCTCTTTAACGTCGATCACATTTTTCGAAATTGGTCGTTTTTTCTCCACAAACGAATATTCAATTCGTCAACATTGAAAAAACTTGCAGCTTCCCGACTTCGGTAGCCTTCTCTATAACTTTTAACTTGAAGTTTGCAATGTAACTTAACGCTTTCGCTTCAATATGATGAAAACTTTCAAATGACGTAATAGCTCTAGTCTAGAGAAAATCGGAAATGGCGCCAGCGACTCACAACTGTTTTTTCTTCCGACGAATTGAATTCGTTTTTGAATGCAAGTGCACAAAAGCTAGTTATGGCTCATACGTCATCCAAGTCATGAAAGCGCCATATATTATTTATTTTATAAAACATAAACAGCATTTCTTTCAAAACTTTATTGTTAGCTTTTCTGATAGAGAATGTTTTACTTCAGATAATCCACGGCGGCGTATAATATGCACAACGAAATTCTAAACTTTTTTAACACATAATCCGCGGATTATATACAGGAAAATACGGTAATACAAATCTTGTTTGTGTTTCAGAGATAATTATAAGAAAAATTTAGGTTATAAAGGAATGTAGAGTTTTTTAAATACATTCAAGATAGTTAAAATTTTTTTAATTACATAGAATGTATTAGTTTCTAATATTTTAATGGGACCAATATTTTGTATATAATCGAGTTATTAAGTATATTTTGTTATAATTGAAGTTGTGAATTTATAGCAAAAGATTTATTCAAGATATATTGAATGAAGAAAGAAAATCAAGTAATATTTATAAACTAAAATTCAAACAATTAAAATCAAAGTACTTCCATATTAACTTGTATTTTTAATGATGTAATGCTAGAGAGATTAACTATTTATCAGAGTTTAATTGCCATATATTTAATGTGTTATAGGAATCTGTTTGACATCATCCTAAACACAATTACTGAATTTGTTGGTATTGGTCAAATATTATCATTGACTTGTTAATATCCAAATACCAAAATCTATCTAACATGTTGCAGTGTGGAAAAAAAATGTATAAATATGTTAAATGCTATAAGAAAAAAGCAGCCAAATTTTAAAGCTATTTGCCATTGGTAAATTAAAAACCTCTAAATGATACATACAAATTATATTGAAGAATTCTTAAAAATATCAATCAACATAAACATCATTAAGAATAATCATTAAAAAATCACATGATGGCATTTAAAAATAATGAAAATATTAGTTCAAAAACATAGTAAACAATTTGAAAAAATTTTCTTACACAAAATTCTTAATTACATTTAACATGGTAAAAAATTAAACTTTCAGAGAAATTAAAATTTTTTATACATTCTTGAAAAAAAATCATCTTTTTTAAAAACTTTATTGCTGCTGGCAATTCACTCATGCATTCAGTGGCGTAACAAACACCCCATTGACCCCCACATCGTGGGGGCCCAGGAGTCTAGGGAGCCCCAAACCTATAGTTTTGTTATCCGTTATAAGATCCTTTGGGGCCCCAAATCTGACGTTGCAGTACGCCCTATCTAATATTCTGTTATGCCACTGTATGTCTTTTGTAATGTTGGAATAAATTGTGGAAATGTTTAATGGTATAGTTACGGGCAATGTTTTAACATTTCTACTTGAGTATTAAGGTTTTTATTTTAATCAATTCAGAACATCTGAAGCACCTTCTACCGGGAAGGGGCATATCGATAAGAATGGTGAAGTACTCTTATAATAGTCACCATGACCAAAAGTAAATATGAAGGTGAAATTACATGCTTTTCTTTTTCATATTTTTGATTTCAAAGTGAACATTTCTTGCATTTTTTTTTATTTTTCCAATTTTGCTTTGCTCTATTTTCTGATAATTAGGTTTTGACAGCTGTCATAAAAGAAAATGCCTCCAAATTTTAAGTAAAATATTCTTATGTTTTGGGATATGTTCTGGTTATTTCCTTACCCTTGAATAGTTTTTCAGGTGAATGCTTTCTTTCCCTCTTCCATTTTCTTTCAAAACTAAAGATAATGATAAAATTCAACTTCTGCTTTTGTCAATGATGAAATGTGCTTTTGTCACATTTAGGGTATAGTGATGCCCATTTTATAATCACCAGCTAGCTGCCTAATCCTTTTTATGAACCCCAATCCCCACTTTTGTCAAGAATAGGATAAAATTGTCCTCTATTTTGTTTAAGCTCTTGAAAGCTACTCATCATTCAAGTTAAAAAAGAAAAAAAAACTGCTTTTTTCTTTAATGGTGGTTTTCAATGGTTTTAACATATGAACTTTCCCGTGATTTATAAAAAAATCTATGGTACTTGCATATTATCACAATTATCGGCAACTCTACTAATTACTCACCTAGTTAGTTATCCCGATTTCCTATGTGTTGTTCACTTCATTTCATATAATATAACCAGGTGCTTCATTTCATATGTCGCCAATAGGTTTCTATAATACGTAAGTACCAAATCTTCGCATAAGAACAAATAAGGAATAAGAAATATTTTGAATTTTGTACAGTCATTAAGTAAAGAAAAATATATATTTTAATTAAGGCAAAAAATCTACTCAAAAGTAATATATATATATATGTATATTTATTGGAATGTAATTTCATCTAAATCTTTTTTATGTTTTTAAAAAACTTATCTAAGATGATGCTATTAAATATTTCATATAATCTTAATTTGAATCTAAATTCTAAAAGGTATAAATCAATCTTGAATTATAAGCACCTTATAAATTTACCTCTATATTAAACTTAATTTACACAATGTAAAGCTAATTTAATTGAATTAAAAGTTTTAATTTTTAATGAAAGCAATTTTTTTCATGCCAAACTTATAAAAGTTGGATCAAGTTATTATTAGGCTTATTAGTGTTAACTTATAAGGGGTGATCAAATGAAAAGGTACAAAACGACACAGTGGGTACAAATGTAGATTTGATTCAAAATATACACCATAGGCCTGAGCACAATGATCCCACTGATGAACAAGCCGCAGGATTCCTTGTTCCCAGAATTCCTGTGCCAGTGACGAGACCCAGTCCTTCATGTTCTTGAGTACGTCGTCTAAGTTGAAGTGCTTCCCTTTCAGGTGTTTCTTCAGTGGATCTAACACATGGAAATCACAGGGTGACATGTCCGGACTGTAGGGTGGATGGTCCAATGTCTCCCATTTGAACTTGTCCAGTTCCATTTGTGTGACTCTGGAGACGTGTGGACGCGCGTTATCATGGAGCAGAACCACACCCTCCGTGAGCAGCTCCGGTCTTTTGTTCTTGATGGATCTGTGTAGGCGTTGGAGTGTCTCACAGTACACATCAGAGTTGATGCTTGTTCTGTGCTCAAAGAATTCTACAAGTAGTGGACCTTGAACGTCAAAAAAGAACAGTGAGCAACACCTTGCCTGCTGACTTCACGGCTCTGAACTTTTTAGGGGGACAAAGCGGGACGCATGCTTCCACTGCATGTTGTCCCGCTTTGTTTCTGGCTCGTAGTGATGGCACCAGGTCTCATCACCTGTGACGATCCGCTTCATGAAAGCGGGGTCTTCGTGATACCAAAACAGATTTTGCAGTCCTTGTCCCATACGCAGTTCCTTTTGCTGGTCGGTGAGCTGCTTCGGAACCCAAGTGGCACACACCCAAATCGTAACTTAACAATTGTCCACACGGTTCCATAGCTGACATCCACCTTCAGCGCTAACATTCGCAATGTGACATGCTGATCACTTCTCACTAGGTCATCTACCTTGTCGATGAGATCGCTCGTGATGACAGTGTTTGCCTGGCCTGGCCTGGTCTCTGGTCATCACCCACACTCTCACGTCCTGCATGAAAACGGGCACTCCATTTTCTGACAGACTTGTCAAAGACACATTTCTCCCCGTAAACGGTCACCATCCGCCGATGAATAGCTGCCGGTTTCTCACTTTCCGCTGTCAGAAATTGGATAACACTTCACTGCTCCTCAATCGTTGAATTTTGCAACATGAACACCATCCTGTCCTCATACGGACTGCCGCACCATTTGGACGCCGCTTTTTATAAGAGCCTTTGCTCTCTGCTGCGTATGATCCGATCCCAGTCGGAGCCTCCAATGGCATCCCGAGATGTCTCGCTACATTCTCCCTTGGCGGAATATGCAAATATTTAACTGTTTCATTGTTATGTTGTTTCGTACCTTTTCATTTGATCACCCCTTGTATTAATGGCTTTCTAGTGTAGATGTATTTTATGTATTATAGATGTAAATAAAAATGGAATTATCTACAGATCAGAGACAAAATAATACGAACACCTGTGAAAGAGGAGAAAAGCTTTATTAATAGGTAGTTGGACCCCCCTTTGACTGAATTACAGACTGTATGCGATGTGGGATGGACGCATAGAGGCTATGAACAACTTGTAATGGAATATGAAGCCATTCTTCGTGGAGAGCGGTCTCTAATGCCGAAATTGCAGATGGTGGAGGGAATCGAGCACGTAGTTTTGACTCCAAATATCCCCACAAATGTTCAATAATATTTAAATCAGGTGACTGAGGGGGCCAATCAAGATGACCTACTTCCCCCTCATGCTCTGCAAACCATTCTTGCACTATTTTAGCAAGGTGGATAGGAGCATTGTCATCTTGATAAAGTGGGCATTCTCCGGGAAATGAAGTCTGGACAAATGGATGCACCTGATCCCCCAGGATATTGACATAGTGGGCAGCTTTAACCTTGCCATGCAGAGTAACAAGTGGCCCATCGCCCCCCATACCATAAGGGACCCACCTCCATGCTTAACAGTCGGCACGATGCATTCAGGAGCAAATGCTTCTTTGGGCGTTCTCCACACATAAACGCGTCCGGTGGTTTGGAATAGGGTGAAGGTCAATTCATCCGACCAGATGACTTGTTGCCACTGTTGTGGGGTCCACTGTCTGTGTGTTCTACACCACTGGCGTCGCTGTAAAGCATGACGTGCTGTTACCAATGGTTTTTAATTCCAACTCTTCCATACAAGTTCGAAGCATGAAGTTCCTTTGGACGGTTCTTGCTGAAATAGGGTTCAAGAAGATGACTATTCACCTCAGACATTATCTGGGATAGCGATTGCTTGCGCTTTCGGGCTACTATGCGGGTTAAGACTCTTTTATCCCTGTCGGTAAGCTTTCTTTTCCGTCCACTGTTGTGCTTGCCAGACGTCACATTCCTGCATTTTTTGTATGCTGTCATAACGGCAGATACAATACTCCTTGCACGCCCCAAATAAATGGCTGTTTCCGTCACCGAGCAACCAGCGCACCTCATTCCAACAATCATACCTTTTTTGAACTCTGACAGGTCCGTCATTATTGCGTTTTTCAGAAATTACAATTGACGCGTGCAACACCTATCGCAGCTGTTGAGCAACTGATACTTTACCTTTCGAATTCGCTAGGCGGCGGACTGCAACGCTAACTGACATGCGTGTTGTGCGTCTTTGAAATGGGCCATGCCTTTTTCACGGGTGTTCGTATTATTTTGTCACCCATCTGTATAATAGATGTAAATAAAATAGGAATTATGTATAATAGATGTAAATAAAATAGGAATTATGTATAATAGATGTAAATAAAATAGGAATTATGTATAATAGATGTAAATAAAATAGGAATTATGTATAATAGATGTAAATAAAATAGGAATTATGTATAATAGATGTAAATAAAATGAAATATTTTTTTTAAAAAAAAAGACTAAAAATTGAATTGGGTGTTTTTTAAAAATAGTCAAGTATTTGAGACTAATATTTAAAGAGTATCTGAGGTAAAGGTGTAACATTTATGAGCATACTTCTATCCTCACTCAAGAAAAAGGAATAATATTTTAAAAATAAAATTTGCTTGAAATTTTCCTCTTAAACTTGCTGCAATTACTTTTTATACATTTGTGAAGCACTAAGTTTAAAAGATCTATATTATTTAAATATATCTTAGCAACAAATAAGGAAATTAATTACTTGGAAAAAAAGAGAGTAAGAAAGAGAAAATCTCAATAGCCAATAAATTTTAATTTTTTGGATGTATATTTTGGTGAAACTTCTTTTTCCTTTCAACATAAATTTTCCCCTTTCTGTTTTATAAAGGCCATAATAATAAATAAATAAAATAAAGTAATTTGGATTATTATGATTTTTTTAAAAATCTGAGGTAACTGAATGGGCTGATATGCACTTAATCTATCGAGACTCAAAGTCCTCATTTTGGCAAAGGTTGCCATTTCAAGTACATACTTATTATTCGACAATGGCTCAAAATTACATGGTTTGTTACTAATAGCACTGGGATTGCTTTGAAGTGCAATGCTAACAGTCAGAAGATCCATTAAAATTATTTTCATTCTGGATAAAACGAATGTGATTTGATTTCAAATTTCAATGATTGATTATTTATCAACATTGTACTTACATGATAGACATGGCTTAATGACATCTATTTTTCTAACTTTTATACTTAACGAATGTGAGAATTTTGAGTCACAATAGATTAAACGTTCAACAGCTCCACTACGTTGTGGATCTTTGTAGAATCAAGACTTAAACATATGGTTCAACTGAAACATCCTACTACTTGTGTTAACTATCAAAGACACTAATTCAATGTAATAAGGTAATATTATCATTCCTACAAAATGTATTATCCATGCATTATCACATCAAGTTCTGCCAGATTTAGCATAGAATTTTGAGAAACTGTATATTTAATTCCATTTTGTGAAAAATCTTTTTTTTTTTTTTTTTTCCATAACAGTTTTAGAAATAGTAATTGATCCTTTAAAATAAAATTTTGCACTTAGATTTGCAAGAATATCAAAAGAAAATTAAAGCCATTAAAAAGCTTAGCCTTAAAAGTATTGAACTGCCAGAATCGCAAATAAGTTATGCATGGAAATTAATTTGAATAATCTTGAATCATTATATATATATTGTTGCGTTTTCGGGGTTCGAAATGATTGAAGCCGAAGAGCGGGATCCAAAACAATTTTATTCTTGGCCAAAACAGTCCTCCACAAATTGTAGAACAGTTCGAGAAAGTCACGTACAATCGATGAAAATACTGATAACACAGATTTAATACACTAACAAAAGCAATAGTAAACACTCAGCACAAAAATAATAACTCAATAAAAGCAATAACACACGCACTATGCAATCGTCTCTCTT